>ML437965.1:61845-185654 GCA_005239525.1 Nicotiana knightiana
GAAATAATATTCATATGCCACAAAAGATGCACCATAGGCTTGCCCGTAGTGTACTACTCTACTAATCGAGCTCATTCAGTCTAGGATCAAGTAGGACTTTATTTGGTTGTAATGTAGGCTGCGGGACAGGTAGGATATATTTAGATATAATACTGACTACACCTCCCTATCACTTTAATACATATACTTTAGCTTTCAACCTCAAACTTATATTAAACCAACTCCACCTTCACATCAACGTTATTACCCCATACTTCTTTAAGCACAATTACATTAAGAGTCACCACATATATNCTTCATTTTATTTTTTTTTTTTTCTCAAGTGACTTTTTTTTTTTAAAAAAAAACAACATACGACCCCACACTTTAACTTTTACATATTTCATCACCTTTTCAGTGCTTATGAGAGGTGACAAGGTTCAAATATATGATCCATTCAAACAAAGGGGTATGGCTTGTAATGTGGTTGCCAAATAAACATGATTATAGGTTCAACGGGGTTAACTACGATACATAACAATTAGGTGGGTAAATATACATAGCTGGCTCAACAAAGAAACGCCTATATCACTTCCAAGACTGAAAAAAATTACTATTTTGCTTTGCACACACACGGGGCAAGTTATAGACATCAAATGCAATGCACAAAATAGCATACAAACCTCACACACACATGGCACATAACTCACTCAGGATTGGATCTATCACGACACTCCAGTCAAAGCAGTTAAGCAAATTTTAAGAATCCCTGATTTAAGGTATTTATCCTGGAGTCAAAAAATTGAGCCAAAGCGTCACAACCAAAGTACTGACTATTCTCAAGGCATCACAATGTTCCGAGATATTGATACGATTAATCCTTCAACCATATGGTTACTACTCCTAAAAATTAAAAACTACCTACACCCACTTCAATTAAAAACCCTTGGAAAAGCACCGTGGTCCAAAGAAAAACCAAGGGGGAATTACTACACTACCTAAAACAAAAATATTTTTGGTATTTTCTCTAGACTTACTTCCCTCAAGAAAACTGTCTAGGAGATCCATCATCGGGAAGAGTCCACATATTTCTAAATTTTTTTTTCTTTTTTTTTTCTGTTTTGTTCTACCTAAAAATAAAAAGACTACAGAAAAAAACTACAAAACTTAAAAGAAGGAAAAAAAAAACTTACTAACAAGAAAAGCTAAAACTACTAACAAGGAAGCCCCTTACTAACAAGAAAAGCTAAAACTACTAACAAGGAAGCACCTAAACACAACAAACCACAACAAATATGTACAACACCCCACACTTAAATCATGCAGTGTCCTCAGTGCATCACATATAGACAAAACAGGAAATAAAAGTAAGGTGTAAGAAACTCCCTGCTCAAGTAGCGTCGACATCCTTTCCATTAGTTTTGCTTTCCCTGCTCCTTCGAGCAACTGCTTGAATCACTTTATGCCTCCACTTTGAACTTATGAATTGGACCCCAAGTTTTGATTCTGCTTTATGATCATGCTCCCGGGGTGGTGGAACGAATCTGCCTGGCCCAATAAAACAATTTAGTACTCAACGCTTCTTGGCCTTTCGATGAAATGTGTACTCCCGACTTTTTGGAAAGAAGAATTCTAGAATTTAGGCATCTTATTCTTTATTCCTTGGCTCCTCAGGTGGTTCGGATGACTCTATTTTCATATCATCATCCCAACACAATGTGAAAAAATGGTTGGAGTGTGTACCAACATCCTCAACACTAATGACACTAGATTCAACAAAATATGTATCATTAATGTCCTTGGTTAACTCTAGTATCTTTTCTACCACATCGACATCCTCAAAATTCAGTCTGGCCTTCTCCACTAGCACGTCATGTACGTCATCATCCATGGGTTCTTTATTCCTATTAACCATATAAAGTGGCAACGGTTTCAGTTCCAACCTGGGTGGTTCTTCAATAGATGGTCTGGCCGGCGGGCTCTCTCTTTCCTCTACGTATAGTGACTCAAACTCGTAAGCCTTCGGCCATACCCCTTTTTCATCAAGTGCTAACACCCAATCTGCCAGTTCTTCACCATTCATATCATTTGGTCGCCGCATAGACTTCTGCATGTTGAAAGTGATTTATTCATCATTGAGCCTCATCCTAAGTTCACCAGTCTCACAATCGATAAGGTCTCTGCCTGTGGCCAAGAATGGCCTTCCCAAGATTACGGGAATTTCCTCATCCACTTTACAACCTAGTATTACAAAATCAGCAGGGAAGAAAAACTTCCCTACTTGCACCAATACATCGTCTAGAATGCATGACGGTCTCTTTACCGTCTTGTCAGCTAGCTGCAATACCATTGAAGTTGGTCTGCTTCTACCAATCCCCAGTCTTTTATATATGGCTAGCGGCATCAGACTAATGCTAGCCCCCAAGTCACATAGAGCTTTGGCGAAAGCTAAGTTGCCAATGATACAAGGAATTATAAAACTCCCTGGGTCAGATAACTTTTCAGCAATAGGACGCGTCACCACCGCACTACAAGTCTGAGTAAGGGTGACAGTAGCCAGATCTTGGAAGTCAAATTTTCTGGACATCAAGTCCTTCATCATTGTCGCGTAACCACACATTTCTTCAACGCATCAATCAATGGGATATTTACATGTATTTGCTTTAGCATGTCCAAGAACTTCTTTACTATTCATCCTTTTGGTATTTGGATAGCCTCTGAGGGAATGGAGCTGGCGGTCTCTTTTTTTCAGTAATTTGGGATTTTTCTTTCTCAGCCGCCACCTCAACTACCGGCTCCTGGGCTATCTCCACTTCTTTTTCAGTCTCACTCTATGCATTGGGTTCTCTTTTGTAGGTTGCACTG
Organism: Nicotiana knightiana; assembly: GCA_005239525.1. Taxonomy (NCBI): domain Eukaryota; kingdom Viridiplantae; phylum Streptophyta; class Magnoliopsida; order Solanales; family Solanaceae; genus Nicotiana; species Nicotiana knightiana. The sequence goes on from ML437965.1 coordinate 64,690, forward strand.
TTACCTTGGTCAAGTTTGTTGGATCATCAAGTTAAATCGGCACGGGTACTCGTGTCTCAGCATGCCTGCTTTCACGAGCTCTCTCCAGTTCCATGTCTAAGTCCCTACCATTGCGGAGAATCACTGCCTTGGGGTCTGGTCTGTAGGATTTACCTGAGTATATGCAGGTAAAGTCCCATGAGGATGATTGTTCACCGCCATAGATATCTGGCCCAACTGTACTTCAATATTTCTAATAGTTACATCATGTACATCTACTCTCTCACTAATTTTGGCATTTGACCTAATAACATGCTGCATCATAGCTTCTAATCTAGAAAACCCATCTTCTTGCCTTCCCCCCTGTTGATGCTGAGGAGGGTAGTATGTTTGTTGTTGATTCTGATGACTATAACCTTGTGGCCTCTGATATGGTGCTGCATTACCTTGTGGTCTCATGACACGCATATTTCCATTGTTCTGTTGTGGTGAGGTGGTCTATACGGTTGAACTTGCTGACCCCCTGCCCCCTTGTCTCTAGTTTCCATAATTTGACACATAATTCATGTTTTCTGGATAAGGAGGGTGATCACATTGTGCATTCCACTGATTACCAAATGGTTGACTAATGCAAGAAGTGCATAAGACCCCATTGGTTGTATCCACGATGTGTACCTACTGCTTTTGTCCTGACTCCTCCACCTTCTTAGTTAGTAAGCTCATTTTTGCTATCAAGGTGGCCACGTTCTCTGCAATAGTATTGGATAGATCAAAGGGCACTGAGTGAACTACATGAGTAATGGGTGCATTCCTGGTTGTCCATCCTGAATTTTGTGCCATTTTATCAAGTAAGATCTGACTTTCTCTCCACGTTTTGCTCAAGCATGCTCCACCAGCTGAAGCATCAACATTTGCCTTAACAGTATCAGCCAGACCCATATAAAAATGCTGCCCCAACATCTGCTCCGGAATACCATGGTGAGGATAGATAACCAGCATTCCCTTAAATCGTTCCCATGTCTCCTGCAATGTTTCAATTGGTTTCTATCTGAAGCTCAAGATTTCATCAATTTGTTGAGCAGTCTTGTCGGGTGGATGAAACTTGTTCACGAACTGCTTAACTAACTCCTCCCATGTGGTAATGGAATTGCTGGGGAGTGAGTTTAGCCAAGTTTGGGAAGCTCCAGTCACTGAGAATGGAAACAACAACAGTTTTATTGCCTTATGAGTGACGTTTGGCTGCCTCTGTGTTTTGCAAATTGACAGGAAGTTCTTCAAATGCTGCTGGGGGTCTTCGATGTATGACCCTGAGAATAGTCCCTTGTTCTGCAACAAGTGCAGCATATTATTTGTAATCTGGAAGGACTCAGACTGTATCTGAGGGACTAGTATCGTAGTGACCAAATTCTCTGGCATGGGTTGTTGCCAGTCATATAAAGGAGCCTCTGTCCCTATTTGAGCGACTGGGTCTACCACATCATCCCCATTTTTGTTCCTATTGTTTGGATCTTCAATATCGGGTTCAAGTTGTTCAATTGATGGTTGTTGTTTGCTTTTCTGATTGGCCCGGTTTAGGGCCTTGAAAACTTTCTCGGGGTCTAATAAGGCTTCAGTTACTTCACCAGTTCTCGATGAGTTTCTAGGCATGCACATGTACCACCAAGTTAGCAAACGTTAAACTTTCAATGTATAAATTAAAATTTTAAAGAAAATTGACTACATTTCAGAATTTTGTATTTCTTCCAACTTCAATTGATAACACTGTTGGTTCCCCGGCAACGGAGCCAAAGTTTGACCACGCTCAACTATGTCTTATAGGAAGACTAAACGGCCTCTGCAAAAATAAGCTGGGGTATTACGCCCAGAGTCGATCCCACAGGGAATTTACGTATCAATCAAGTCGTTAGAATATGCAACTTTTACTTAATGAATTCTCTCAAGACATTTGAATATAAATTGGTGATGTTTTACTATTTCTACTAACAAAAATAATAAACTAATGACAACTAACAATATGGTGTAAACAATTATAATAAAGGCCTAAGGTTATGGTTTCCCCCATCGGTGAACTTCCTTCTCGGATACTTCTTATAGTTTGATTAGTTGTCTCTATCAATCATGAAAACTCTATCTACCATAAATCTCTCTCAAGTAATTATGATAATTTACTAGACGCACTCTCTCAAGTTACGCTAGCTAGATTGCATTACAGTTCACTTTAGATTGCACCCGAAGTATCGTTATTTCTAATCCAACTTCTAAACCCNAAAACCCTCGGCTATGACTTTTGTCTATACATTGGGAGTGGTATTGTTCAAACAACTACCTAAATATGCACTCTCTCTCGAGTAGATACATAATAAATAGGAACAGCTAATTGAGGGCCCTTCAATCAACTACAACAAGAACGTAGTTGAACAAATAGAGTTTAATCAACCAATCAAAGCTATATTAATATCACAATAAGTTCATCCCCAACGGGTTCCACCAAAACCCTAGATTAAAGAAATTAGCTACTCATGCTCATACTTATCAACTCTAAAATAACTTGCATAATTGAACTACAAAGTAATGAATAAAAGCTGTAAAAATCAATGTTTTGCTTCTCTGAGTAGTATTCCACAGGCGTCTCTTGTCTATAATGGCATCTCTCCCTTCCAAGTTGTGTTTTTGGGTCTATTTATATCTTTGGGACAAACCCTAAATGTGTAGGAGACTTCTATTCAAACCGGGAAACACTTAAAATCTTAATAACTTGGATTGGATCAGACCAGGGACCTGGCTTTATGGCCCAAACGCCTGGATAAAGCCAGGCCAGGCCAGGCCTGGCCTTAAGGCTCAAACGCCTGGATAAAGCCTGGTCTTACCAGGCTTTATATCCCAAACGCCCAGCTATAGCCTGGTATAACCAGGTTTTACAGCCCAAACGCCCAGCTATAGCCCGGTGCACTCATCTTCGCCTCTTGAGCGTATTTTCGATGTTTGTGCATCCAATTAGCTCGGCTTCCATATCCAATTCACCTACACATGAAATAGACTCCATTAGACATGTACGAAGTGTATTTTTATGATTAACTTACATAAAATTCAAGGTACATAATGTGTTAAACCATGAATTCTAGCCGAACATCAACAATCAACTTCCAAGTAGAGACAAATTCATAACACAATGGATATTGGAGTAAGAACAAGAATTTCATTAAAATGGACTCACGGACATGCTTGACACACAATGCATAGGTACTCGTCACCTCACATATGCATTGAACATGATAAATACTTAGCACATAGCATACGATACCTATTCCCTCACCAAAGTTAGGCAAGACACTTACCTTGGGTCCAAAAATAACAATCAAGCCTCTAACACTGCCTTTCCTTTTGAATTCAACTCCGGAACAACAATATCTAGACATAATTAAGTATATCAATAATGAATCAATAAATCGATCCCATAGCCTAATTATCCATTTCCTAGAATTCTTCTAAAAATACAAAAATTCGACCCCGGGACCGCTTGGTCCAAACACGAGGCTCTGACCAAAACCCGATCACTCATACCCCCATGAGTTCAAATATATGATTTGTTTTGAAATCCGACCCCAAATTGAGGTTGAATTATCCAAAACTCACAAAACCCCTAATTTCTACTTTGCTTTCATGATTTTAGGCCTAGATTCTAGGGTGAAATCTTGTAAAAAGAAGATAAGGAGTAAAGAAAATGAGTTAGAAATCACTTACTAATGTTTTGGAGAAGAAAGAGTGTTTGGAAAATTGCCTCTTATGTTTTTAGGGCTTTGAAAAATAAAAATAACTGAAATTCTCGTCCATTTATACCCCCCTTAGGTCCCCCACCACGGTCAGCCAAAAATGGACCACAGCCACGGTAGCAAAGACCAAGAAAAGCTGAAGAAAAATGACTGCAATGACAAGCTTTAGTATTTTAGCCATAACTTTCCCTAAAGATGTCCAAATTACAATTTCATTACCTCTCTAGAAACTAGACATGAAGGGCTACAACGTTCCTTTTTGAATTATCTCAAAATTCCTTGTAGAGAAAAAGATATTGGCCTCCGAAGTCGGACGAGTGGCCCAGCTCCTCCACTGCGGACCACGAAAAAAAGACCGCGGTCCGCGAAAAAGGACCGCGGACCTCGGTGGTAAGTTCAGAGATCTGAGTTCTGTGACCTCCAACAACTATATTTTAAGTCTAAAGACCTCGAGGGACCTACCCGAAACTCACCAGAGCCCTCGGAACCTCAAACCCAATGTACACACGACCTCAAAAGCATCCTACGGACATATTATTAATAAAACCACCAAAATAACATCAAAAACAATGAATTAAACTCCAACATCTATAGAATTTTCTCAAACTTCATAAACTATCAAATTTTCTGTTTTTGATCTGAAACACGTCAAACCAAGTCCGTTTTAAACCAAATTTTACAGATAGATCATATAACACATATTAAACCTGTTCCGGGCTCCGAAACCATAATACATGCCCGGTAACACATGTTTCACCTGAAAATTCATTTTCAAAAGTCTTTATTATTTTTCATAAAACAATTTTCTTTAAAAATTCATTTCTCGGACTTGGGACTTCGGAATTCGATTCCGGGCATACACCCAAGTCCTAAATTTTCCTACGGACCCTCCAGGATCGTCAAATCACGGGTCCGTATCCGTTTACGAAAAACGTTAACAAAAGTCAAATTTAATCAATTAATTATTATAAATTTCAACTTTTCATCATGTTTTCACATAAAAAATCTTCCCGGCTACACGTTCGGGATGCACACGCATATTGAGGTGAGATTAACGGAGGCTTTCGGAGCCTCGGAACACAAATTTAGATAAATTAACATAGGATGACCTTTTGGGTCATCACAATACTCAAGTACAAAAGGTTGTGAATAGTTTAGACTTCAGATATAGTTGGGTTTAGTTTAGTTTACAGAAGAGACTCTAGCAAAAGTTTGTAAATCTCTAAGAGTTAACATTCGAGAACGAATGTTTCTAAAAGGGGGAAGGATGTTACATCCCATAATTTTGTACGTTGGGTTTTTCGTAAGATAATCGACATAAGTTCAAGGACAAGACTATTTTTGAGGTTATAAGTACTTAAGATATTTATAACAGTAAACAAATCAAAGAATGCGAGTATTGTTGATGTTTGATATTTTAGGATAAAATACGGTCAAAGCTATAACACCCTGTATTTAAGGACTAGTGTTATACCACATGACCATTATAGTAAGGTATATGAAATATATTACTATTTAAGTTAATCGATACCTAGAAATTATTGTGTGAATAATTTGTTAAATATTGGTATAAATTCATGGAATATGGAATTAGCTATAAGTTTTATTTGTATGAATTCACGTGGCATCATGAGGATAAGGGGGACTCATGACTAATCAACTTTATAATGATTGAGGTGGAAACAAGTAGGCAATTCAATATTGACTAGGAAAGTCTTGAAGCTAGGTGACAAGATTAGGGAGTTTTGGTGGCTTTGTCATCAAATTATTGGGGTGGATAAGTAGTTAAAATATTTGGATAGGCTTGATAATCCTCCCAACGTGGCAGCGAAAGGCTTGGGAAATGGTGACTCTTTGGTTTATGAGGTTAGGTGGCATTTTAGGGGAATTTATGGGCTGCCACATGGCATAAAATTGGCCAAGGGTGGCATAAAATTGGCCAAGGTGGCACTAAAGTGCACATGAGTCATATCACTTGGTGTTCCTAGTTAACACGTGTTAATGCAAGCCTTTAAGCCTTTATATTATATACTTCTTTTGCAATTGAGAAATATAAAGAAGGTTGAAATCTTTCCTTCTATTATTAGGGAGTCTCCTACTTTATAAACATAGAAAAAACATACATCCATGATACTCCATATGTCCAGCAACATCAAATATACCATTGTGATGACCCAAAGGGTCATCACCTATTTTCTTACCCATTCCGTGCTTCTGAGGCCTCAAAAACCTCATTTAAAGTTACCTCGATTTGCGTGCACATTCCGAGCGCATAGCTGAGAAGATTAAATATGAAATCTGGTGAAAAATGCTAAGATTTGATATTTAAATGAGTAAATTTGACTCTGGTCAACATTTTTGGGTAAACGGATCTGAACCCGTGATTTGCCGGCCCTGGAGGGTCCGTAGGAAAATATGAGGCCTGGGCTTATGCCTGGAATCAAATTCCGAGGTCCCAAGCCCGAGAAATGAATTTTTAAAGAATATTATTTTCTGAAAATAAGAAAGACTATTGAAAATGAACTCTGATGTGAAATCTGTGTTACCGGGACCGTATTATGGTTCCGGAGCCCGAAAAAGGTTTAATATATCTTGTGTGAGTTATCTATAAAATTTGGTGTCATTCCGAGTTGTATTGGTCAGTTCGGCACGTTGTTAGCGAAATCTAGAAAACATAAAGTTCCAAAGTTTGGTTCTTGGGGTTTGGGGGTGAGATTTTGAGTTTTAGCGTTTTTTTGGGTGTTCCAAAGGCTCAAGCGAGTCTATATTCTGATTTGGGACTCGTTGGTATATTTGGACAACGGCTCGGGTGGGCCCAGGTGCCTTCCGGTCACCTAACGGGGCTAAAAACCAGAAAATATAGCTGCTGGTGTACCTGTTCTGGTGTGACCGCAGGTACGGTTGCCCAGTCGCAGGTGTGGTACTGGTCCTACGGTCCCCAGCATTGCAGGTGCGATCACCCTATGGCCTGGGATATTATCGCGGGTGCGGAAAATATTCCGCTGGAGCGGAGCCACAGGTGCGGGACCAGGCTCCCCAGCCCATTTTCGCAGGTGCGAGATTTTTCTCGCAGTACGGATTCACTGTTCAGGCAGTGTGTTTTATATACGGGTTTTAATTCATTTTTCTCATTTCCTTCTTCTTCCTTGGGCGATTTTCCTCCATTGTTAAGGGCTAATGACCTGGTCTTCTAAGGTAAGTGAACTCTACTCAAAAAGTAGCTTCATGCATGTATTTCTAGCTTAATTAACTACATAAATTAGTGCAAAAATCATGAATTTGGGTAGTAACCTAGAACTTGCAATCATTTGAGAATTTTCTGTGAATTGGCCATGAAATCAAGTAAGAATCGTATATTAATGATCCTTAGGCTTTGGGTGAGTGTTCCCTTCGAGAATTATTGGAGTCCGAGCGAGCGGGCCCGGGGTCAAATTTTGGTATTTTCGGAAGAATGCTAGGAAATGGATAATAAGGCTATGTAATTGAATTATTGAAATCCTTATTGATATGCTTGAATTAATTATGTCTAGATAATACCATTCCTGAGTTGAATTCTAAAGGAAAGGCGGTGTTCGAGGGTTGATCGCTATATTTTAGACTCGAGGTAAGTTTTTGGTCTAACCTTAGCTTGAGGGAATAGGAGTTGAGTCTTATTTGCTACTTTCTAGTTGTCGAGTACGATGTATAGGCAAGGTGACGAGTATCTATACATTGGTGTCTAGCATGACCGTGAGTCTTTATATTACGAATATTCTGATTTTGTTGTAACTTCCATGCTTAATTGATGTATGTTGTAAAGAGCATGTGAAGGGAATTGTGATCTTTAAACTTCAAGGAGCATTTCCTCGATCGGTACCACAAATGGTGAAGATATATGAGATAGTTGAATTCATTGGAGCATTGGCTCAAGTGATAGAGTAAATTATGAAATGAAAGTGAAAGAAAGAGAAAGAGTTATTAAAATATACCCTTGTTGGGCCATTGTTGCTTTAGTGATTACCTCCCTTGCTGAGATGTTGAGATTAGTGTTGTTGTTCCCTTGCCAGGATTTAATTATGTAATTGATGTTCCCTTTCCGGGATTTAATTGTGTAATTGATGTTCCCTTGTCGGGATTTCTATTTCTATGATGTTTACTCCCTTGCCCTTTGTTTGTGATTGTTGTTTGGGTAAGGAAGAGTGTTAAAGCAAGAAGGGTGATGTCGTGCACTATTTGCTATTGTGAGGAAGAGTGTTAAAGCACGAAGGTGATGTCGTGCATTGTTTGATATTGTGAGGAAAGAGTGTAAAGCACGAAGGGTGATGGCGTGCCATACGATGTACCATTCCGTACCAATATTAATTGATTATACTGTGAGGAAAGAGAGTAAAAGCACGAAGGGTGATGTCGTGCCATAATTTACATTGATTCCATTATACATTGCATAGTGAGGAAGAGAGTAAAAGAAAGAAGGGTGATGTCGTGCCATGATTTACATTGATTACATTATACATTGCATAGTGAGGACGAGCGTAAAAGCACGAAGGGTGATGACGTGCAAGCTTGTGATTTTCTGGTTCTTATTGATATTCTAGACTTGTTGATCCTTTCTTTGTTTAAGATTCTGCTATATGAAAATGTTATCTCCCCACAGCATGTTCCCCTTCCCTTATTAATTGATTACTTCTTGTATTTCTTTTCTGTTGTACATATATATATTCAAATTGCACAGGTTTACTTGGTAGTCTGGTCCTAGCCTCGTCACTAGTTCGCCGAGGTTAGGCTAGGCACTTACTAGTACATGGAGTCGGTTGTACTGATGCTACACCTGCACTTCTTTATGTTGTACAGATTACGCAGCCGGACCCGGTGTCCATCATTAGTGGGGGGTGCCTTTCCGCTTATCCTAGAGGCTTCAAGGTATACCCGCTGGTGTTCGTGGGCCTTGGTGTCTCTCCCATCCCTATGCCTTCGTTTCTGTCTTGTTTCCTCTAGTTTCAGAGACAATCATGTATTTCCTTTTAGACTTTATATTTAGCACTCTTATAGATAGTTCGTGAGTTTGTGACTCCAGGTTTTGGGAAAATTATGTGTCGATGTATTATGTTGTCTTTACTTAGTTTTGAACAATATTTTATTTTCGCTGTTAAATTGTGAAAATCTTTAGCTGGTTCTGTTGATTCGAGGTTATCATGCCTGTTTGACTGTACACGTTGGCTTGTCTAGCGGGTTCAACGTTAGACGCCATCACGTCCCGATGGTGGGATTTCGGGGCGTGACAAGTTGGTATCAAAGAACTAGGTTACTTAAGTCTCACAACTCACGGACAACTTGGTAGAGTCTGAGAGATCGGTACAGAAACGTCTCTATTTATCCCCCAGAGGCTGCAAAGTTAGGATGGCTCCACATTTCTTTTCATCTCTCTCGTGTGATATGAATTCTGAGTACTGATTGAGTTTCTATTATATTCTCTCGCATATGGCGAGGACGCGTGTTTCCCTTGATTCCACTCAGCAGCCCAACACTCCTGCTATAACTCGTATGAGGGGTCGAGGTCGAGGACGAGGCCGGGGCCGAGCTCAGCCTAGAGCAGTAGCCTTAGTGGAGGACTCTCAGGTCGAGTCTGACGAAGAGGTCCCAGTTCCGGCAGTCCTAATTGGACTAGCTCATGTTCCGGAGGGGTTCATAGCTACCCAGTGCTTCAAGACGCTCTTGTCCGTCTAGTCGGACTCATGGAGAGTGTAGCACAGGCGGGTCTTCTTCCTACTGCAGCATTTATCCCTCAGGTTGGGGGAGGTACCAAAACTCCTGCCACTAGCACGCCAGAGCATCTAGCTCAACAGTTTCAGACACCGGCACCTCAACCAGCCGAAGTAGCTCATCCGGGTATTGCAGCACCGGTAGCAGAGGGAGCAGCTATGTCAGCAGATGCTTTGTGGAGACTGGACAGGTTCGCTGAGTTATTCACTGCTACTTTCACTGGTTCACCATCAGAGGACCCCCAGGATTATTTGGATAGGTTCCATGAGGTTCTTCGGAACATGGGCATAGTGGAGTCCAACAGAGTTGACTTCGCTACTTTTCGGTTATTTGGAGCAGCCAAGAGTTGGTGGAGAGACTATTGCTTAGCCAGACCAGCTGGACCTACACCTTTGACTTGGACTAAGTTCTCAGAGGTATTTTTGGGGAAGTTCCTTCCCATTACTCAGAGAGAGGACCTTCGGAGGCAGATTGAGCATCTCCAGCAGTGATCTATGTCAGTCACTCAGTACGACCAAGTTCATCACTCTAGCCCGACATGCTCTTGTTATACTTCCCACTGATCGTGAGAGGGTTCGGAGATTTATTGAGCGATTGGCCCAGCCTATCAGACTTCAGATGGCTAGAGAGTCAGGTACCGATATATCATTCCAGGATGCGGCCAATGTGGCTAGGAAGATTGAGATGATTATGTCACAGGGTGGTGGTTAGGGAGTTGACAAGAGGCCCCATCATTTCGATCATTTCAGTGGAGCCTCATCTGGTGTCAGGGAGTCTTCAGGAAGAGGTCATCCTCCCAAACCCTTTAAGTCAACTCTCCAGGTTTTCCATGGTACTTCAGGTGGTCGTGGTTATCAGACTCACTTTTCTGATCAGCAGCCTTTCAGTGCGCCACCAGCTCCCATCAGTGCACCGCCACATCAGAGTTTCTGAGGTGGTCATTCAGGTCGACAAGGTCAGTTTCAGTTCCCTCAACAGCCGAGGCCTTGTTACACTTGTGGTGATCCGGGTCACCTTGCTAGATTTTTCCCTCGAGCACTAGGTAGTTCACAGCATCAGGGTTCTCGTGCCATAGTACAGGCACCAGGTGTTCCACAGCCTGCCCAGCCAGCTAGAGGTGGGGGTAGAGGTGCTAGAGGTGGATGTAGAGGTCATAGAGGTGGAGCTCAAGCCGCCAGAGGTGGAGGCCAACCGGCAGTCTGTCGTCCCAGAGATGTAGTTCAGGGTGGTGTGGCCCAGCCCCGATGTTATGCTCTTCTAGCCACGCCAGAGGCTGAGTCTTCAGATGCAGTCATTACAGGTACTATTCGGGTCTGTAACAGAGATGCTTCAGTGTTATTTGATCCAGGGTCTACATATTCGTATGTGTCCTCTTATTTTGCACCATGCCTGGTCATGCCTAGTGATCCACTAAGTATTCCTGTTTATGTATCTACATCGGTAGGTGATTCTATCGTGGTCGATTGAGTCCATCGTTCTTGTGTTATGGCGATTGGGGGTCTTGAGACCACGTGTTGATTTGTTATTTTTAGGTATGGTCGACTTTGATGTTATATTGCGGATGGACTGGTTATCCCCATATCATGCTATCTTGGATTGCCATGCCAAGATGCTGACCTTAGCCTTACCGAATTTGCCCCGTTTAGAGTGGAGAGGGACTCATGGTCATTCTACCCTCAGTGTTATTTCATACGTGAAGGCTCTGCGTATGGTCGAGAAGGGATGTTTGGATTATTTGGCTTATGTGCGCGATTCCTGTGTTGAGGTTCCCTCTATTGATTTGGTACCCGTGGTTCATGAGTTTCCTGAGGTCTTCCCTTCAGACCTGCCGGGGATGCCACCCGACATGGACATTGATTTCTGCATTGATCTGGCTTCGGGCACCCAGCCCATAACACNGGATGTTTGGATTATTTGGCTTATGTGCGCGATTCCTGTGTTGAGGTTCCCTCTATTGATTTGGTACCCGTGGTTCATGAGTTTCCTGAGGTCTTCCCTTCAGACCTGCCGGGGATGCCACCCGACATGGACATTGATTTCTGCATTGATCTGGCTTCGGGCACCCAGCCCATTTCTATTCAACCGTCTCGCATGGCCCCGCCAAAGTTGAAAGAGTTGAAGGAACAGTTGCAGGATTTGCTTGGGAAGGGTTTTATTAGACCCAACGTTTCTCCTTGGGGTGCTTCAGTATTGTTTGTGAAGAAAAAAGATGGTTCGATGAGGATGTGCATTGATTATCGGCAATTAAATAAGGTTACAATCAAGAATAAGTATCCACTGTGGAGGATTGATGATTTGTTTGATCAGCTTCAGGGTGCCAAGGTATTTTCAAAGATAGACTTGAGATCTGGCTACCATCAGTTGAGGATTAGGGCATCCGATGTCTCTAAGACAACTTTCTGCACTCGGTACGGGCATTACGAGTTTTTGGTCATGTCGTTTGGGTTGACAAATGCCCCAGCAACTTTTATGGACTTGATGAACCGAGTGTTCAGGCCTTATTTGGACTCGTTCATGATAGTATTCATTGATGATATATTGATATACTCTAGCAGCCAGGAGGACACGAGCAGCATCTCAGAGTGGTTCTTCAGACTCTGAAGGACAGTCAGCTATATGCAAAATTTTTGAAGTGTGAGTTTTGGTTGAGTTCAGTTGCATTCCTAGGTCATGTTGTATCAGCAGAGGGTATTCAGGTTGACCCGAAGAAGGTTGAGGTGGTCAAGAACTAGCCTAGACCAGCATCAGCTATAGAGATTTGTAGTTTCTTGGGATTGGCAGGCTACTATCGTCGGTTCATGGAGGGGTTCTCATCTATTGCAGCCCCGATGACTAGGTTGACCCAGAAGGGTGCCTAGTTCAGATGGTCGGACGAGTGTGAGGTGAGCTTTCAGAGGCTCAAGACAGCTCTAACTATGGCACCGGTATTGGTTTTGCCCACAGGTTCAGGACCTTATACAGTCTATTGCGATGCTTCCCGTATTGGGCTTGGTGCAGTGTTGATGCAGGATAGCAAGGTCATTGTTTTTGCTTCGAGGTAGTTGAAGATTCATGAGAAGAACAATCCAGTGCATGACTTGGAGTTGGCAGCCATTTTCCATGCATTAAATATTTGGAGGCACTATCTGTATGGCGTAGCGTGTGAGGTGTTCACGGATCATAAGTCTTCAGCACTTGTTCAAGAAAAGGAGTTGAATTTGAGGCAGAGGAGGTGGTTGGAGTTGTTGAAGGACTATGATATTACCATCATATATCACCCGGGGAAGGCCAATATAGTGGCCGATGCTTTGAGTAGGAAGTTAGCTAGTATGGGCAGTCTTGCTTTTATTCCGGTCAGTCAGAGGCCACTTGCTTTGGATCTTCAGGCTTTGGCCAATCGATTTGTGAGGTTGGATATTTCTGAGCCTAGTCGAGTGTTGGCTTGTACGGTCGCTAGTTCTTCGTTATTGGAGCGTATCCGTGATCGGCAATTTTGATGATCCCCATTTGTGTGTCCTCAGAGACACGGTGCAGCGCGGAGGCGCCAAGCAGGTGACCTTAGATGATGATGGTGTTTTGAGATTGCAGGGGTGAGTTTGCGTGCCCAATGTTGATGGGATTCGAGAGTTGATTTTAGACGAGGCCCATAGTTCCCGGTACTCTATCCATCCAGGCGCCGCGAAGATGTATCAGGATTGCGGCAACATTATTGGTGGTGTAGAATGAAGAAAGATATTGTGGCATATGTGGCGCGATGTTTGAATTGTCAAGAGGTTAAGTATGAGCATCAGAAGCCTAGTGGTTTATTTCAGAGGATTGAGCTTCCCGAGTGGAAGTGGGAGAGGATCACTATGGACTTCGTTATTGGACTTCCATTGACCCGGAAGAAGTTCGATGCAGTTTGGGTCATTATTGATAGGCTGACCAAGTCAGCGCATTTTATTCCTGTGGCAGTTTCCTATTCATCTGAGAGGTTAGCTGATATCTATATCCGGGAGATTGTTTGCCTTCATGGTGTTTCGGTATCTATCATTTCGGACCGGCGCGCTCAGTTTACCTCGCGTTTCTGGGGAGCAGTTCAGCGAGAGTTAGGCACCCACGTGGAGTTGAGCACAACATTTCATCCTCAAACGGACGGGCAGTACGAACGGACTATTCAGATATTGGAGGATATTCTCCGAGCTTGTGTTATTGACTTTGGAGGATCATGGGATCAGTTCTTACCTTTAGTAGAGTTTGCCTACAACAGCAGCTACCAGTCGAGTATCCAGATGGCTCCTTATGAGGCTTTATATGGTAGGCGGTGTCGATCTCCGATTGGATGGTTTGAGTCGGGAGAGGCCCGGTTGTTGGGTACATATTTGGTTTAGGAGGCCTTGGACAAGGTCAGGATCATTCAGGATAGGCTTCGTACAGCTTAGTCCAGGCAAAAGAGTTATGCAGATCGCAAGGTTCGAGATATGGCTTTCATGGTTGGTGAGCGAGAATTTCTCCGAGTGTCGCCTATGAAAGGCATGATGAGATTTTGGAAGAAGGGCAAGCTTAGCCCTAGGTTAATTGGTCCGTTTGAGATTCTTGATCGAGTGAGGGAGGTGGCTTATAGACTTGATTTGCCACCTAGCTTATCAGCCATACATGCAGTTTTTCATGTGTCCATGCTTCGGAGGTATCACCGCGATCCAGCCCACGTGTTAGATTTCAGCACTGTCCAGTTGGACAAGGACTTATCTTATGAGGAGGAGCCAGTAGCTATTCTAAACCGGCAGGTTCGTCAATTGAGATCCAAGAGTTTCCCTTCTGTTCCTGTTCAGTGGAGAGGTCAGCCTCCTGAGGCATCGACCTGGGAGTCCGAGTCCGATATGCGGAGCCGTTATCCTCACCTATTCCCCGACTCAGGTACTTCCTTCTTCTGTCTGTTTGAGGACGAACGGTTGTTTTAGAGGTGGAGAATGTGATGACCCAAAGGGTCATCACTTTTCTTACCCATTCTGTGCTTCCGAGGCCTTGAAAACCTCATTTATAGTCGCCTCGATTTGTGTGTGTAGTCCGGGTGTGTAGCGAGACTTAAATATGAAATTCTGTGAAAAATGCTAAGATTCGATATTAAAATGAGTAAATTTGATTCTGGTCAACATTTTGGGTAAACGGACGCGTACTCGTGATTTGCCGGCCCCGGAGGGTCCTTAGAAAAATATGGGACCTGGGCGTATGTCCGGAATCGTATTCCGAGGTCCCAAGCCCGAGACTGCAGGTGCAGTCTCCACTCTGAAGGAGCGGGTCTAGGCTCCCCAGCCCATTTCCGCAGGTGCGAGATTTTTCTCGCAAGTGCGAGACCGCAGGTGCGGTCCTCGAGCCACAGGTGCGGAATCACTATTTAGGAAGTGTGTTTTATATACGGCTTTTAAACTCATTTTTCTCATTTCCTTCTTCTTCCTTGGGAGATTTTTCTCCATTGTTAAGGGCTAACCACCTGGTCTTCTAAGGTATATGAACTCTACTCAAAAATTAGCTTCACGCATGAATTTCTAGCTTAATTAACTACATAAATTAGTGCAAAAATCAAGAATTTGGGTAGTAGCCTAGAACTTGTAATCCTTTGAGAATTTTCTGTGAATTGGACATGAAATCAAGTAAAAATCGTATATTAGTGATACTTAGTCTTTGGGTGAGTGTTCCCTTCGAGAATTATTGGAGTCCGAGCGAGCGGACCGGGGTCAAATTTTGGTATTTTCGGAAGAATGCTAGGAAATGGATAATTAGGCTATGTAATTAAATTATTGAAATCCTTATTGATGTGCTTGAGTTAATTATGTCTAGATAATACCATTCTGGAGTTGAATTCTAAAGGAGAGGCGGTGTTAGAGGGTTGATCGCTATATTTTGGACCCGAGGTAAGTGTTTAGTCTAACCTTAGCTTTAGGGAATAGCAGTTGAGTCTTATTTGATACTTGCTAGTTGTCAAGTACGATGTATAGGCATGGTGACGAGTATCTATACATGGGTGTCTAGAATAACCGTGAGTCTTTATATTACGAATATTCTGATTTTGTTGTAACTTCCATGCTTAATTGATGATTTCTATATGTTGTAAAAAGCATGTGAAGGGAATTGTGATCTTTAAACTTCAAGGAGCATTGGCTCGATCTGTGCCACGGATGGTGAAGATATATGAGATAATTGAATTCTTTGGAGCATTGGCTCAAGTGATAGAGTAAATTATGAAATTAAAGTGAAAGAAAGAGAAAGAGTTATTAAAATATACCCTTGTTGGGCCATTATTGCTTTAGTGATTACCTCCCTTGCTGAGATGTTGAGATTACTGTTGTTGTTCCCTTGTCGAGATTTAATTGTGTAATTAATCTTCCTTTTCTGGGATTTAATTGTGTAATTGATGTTCCCTTGCCGGTATTTCTATTTCTATGATGTTTACTTCCTTGCCCTTTGTTTGTGATTGCTGTTTGGGTAAGGAAGAGTGTTAAAGCACGAAGGGTGCACTATTTGCTATTGCGAGGAAGAGTGTTAAAGCACGAAGGAAGATGCTGTGCATTGTTTGATATTGTGAGGAAAGAGTGTAAAGCACGAAGGGTGATGTCGTGGCGTACGATGTACAATTCTGTACTGATATTCACTGATTATACTGTGAGGAAAGAGAGTAAAAGCACGAAGGGTGATGCTGTGCCATGATTTACATTTATTATATTATACATTGCAGAGTGAGGACGAGAGTAAAAGCACGAAGGGTGATGTCGTGCCATGATTTACATTAATTACATTATACATTGCATAGTGAGGACGAGAGTAAAAGCACGAAGGGTGATGTCGTGCCATGATTTACATTAATTACATTATACATTGCATAGTGAGGACGAGAGTAAAAGCACGAAGGGTGATGTCGTGCCATGATTTACATTAATTACATTATACATTGCATAGTGAGGACGAGAGTAAAAGCACGAAGAGTGATGTCATGCAAGCTTGTGATTTTCTAGTCCTTATTGATATTCTAGCCTTGTTGTTCCTTTCTTTGTTTAAGATTTTGCTATATGAAACTGTTATCTCCCCACAGCATGTTCCCCTTCCCTTATGGATTGATTACTTCATGTATTTCTTTTCTGTTGTACATATATATATTCGAATTTCACAAGTTTACTTGGTAGTCTTGTCCTAGCCTCGTCACTACTTCGCCGAGGTTAGGCTAGGCACTTACCAGTACATGGGGTCGGTTGTACTGATGCTACACATGCACTTCTTTATGCTGTGCAGATTACGTAGCCCGACCCGGTGGCCATCATTAGTGAGGAGTTGTCTTTCAGCTTATCCTAGAGACTTCAAGGTATACCCGCTGGCGTTCGTGGGCCTTGGCGTCTCTCCCATCCCTATGCCTTTGTTTCTGTCTTGTTTTCCTCTAGTTTCAGAGATAGTCATGTATTTCCTTTCAGACTTTGTATTTAGCACTCTTGTAGACAGTTCGTGAGTTTGTGACTCCAGGTTTTGGGAATATTATGCGTCGATGTATTATGTTTTCTTTACTTAGTTTTGAACTATATTTTATTTCCGCTGTTAAGTTGTGAACTGCTTTAGATGGTTCTGTTGATTCAAGGTTATCATGCTAGTTTGACTGTACACGTTGGCTTGTCTAGCGGGTTCAATGTTAGACGCCATCACGACCCGATGGTGGGATTTCGGCGCGTGACAACCATGATCATAAGAAGTGCTTAGTTCTTGTTCAAGGATTTAAAGGAGAAAAAGTTGTTCTTGGCAAGCCCAAGTAAAAGTGTTTTATAAATTCCTCAAGTAAGGTATGTTAAGGTTATCCCTTCTTTCCTTTTGGCATGATCCCTATGATACAAATGAAACGAGCAAATGCACAACTTTCATAAACAACTCTACTCATAGAAGTACTAGGGTTGCCTATGTTCTTTATTCCCCATATGTCCTACTATTATATCATTTGTTCATGGGTCTCATTACATTACAAGAGATCGTATTGACTTACTTCATTATGCATTGCATTCATTTAAACATGTATATTGACCTATGAGCAGATGGCGTTCTATACGCATATATTATATGTATATGGGGTATGAGAAAAGGTTACGACGTTATATACGCACCACCACCTGACCAGTTGGTATACGTTGATGATTTTTCCCACACTGGCCGAGATAATATGATGGGATTCCCTCAGAGGCTTGATGATGTTACGTACATATAGACCCATGAATTATATGACACGTATACGCATATGCATAACATTATAAATATTCATTATTTACAGAGGGCTGCCAGGCCTGCTGAAAAAGCTGCCAGGCATGCTGCAAGGGTGATCATTGCTGGTTTTTGAATTTGTCTAGCCAGGCAGATTTGAATTTGGGCAGCTTATGGCGGGAAAATATAGGAAGGATCAGGAGGGTCGACGCACTCTCCCGCACTTGAATTGGCGACGACCGCGGCGCCACAGATATTCAAGTAGTCACGAATCTGATCTTTGTATTGCCAACGATCTTCATATTTCTCCCATGTCGCTTCATCGGCCAGCTGTCCCTTCCAATGCACCAGAAATTGGGTGCTCGAATTGGCCCACCCTTTTCCTCAGACCAGTTGATGGTCGACAATTTCTTCGATTTTCTTGTTGAGGGCAGAAGGAGGGATGAATATGTGAGCGCGGCCGGACTGCCCTCTTTCAGCGTTCTCCTTGTCTTCGTGATAAGGCTTGAGTTGAGACGCATGGAAGACAGGATGGTTCTTCAGGTGGCCAGACATGTTAAGCTTGAAGAAGATTTTGCCAACCTTGGCAATAATTTCAAACGGTCCCTAATAGCGTCGGATTAAATTCTTGTTGACGCCTCTTAAGGACTTGAATTGGCGGGGATTGAGCTTGACCATTACCTTGTCCCCAATGCGGTAGTGCACCGGTCATCGTTTTTGATCAGCAACTATCCTGACTTACAAGTGGAATCCTTTACTCCATGTTTCTTTCATGTCCTTTATATACTGATTTACATGCCTTACATACTCGGTATATTATTCGTACCGATGTCCTTTTATTGTGGATGATGCATTCATTCTTGCAGGTATAGATAATAAGCTTGACAAGCCCTCATAGTAGACGAGGTTAGCATTCAGTGAAGGATCAGTAAGACTCCACCTCATTTGGAGTGCAGCCGAGTCTATAAGTCATAATGTCAGAGTTTTGCTATAGACTTATAGGTAGGCCGGTACCCTGTCCCATTTGATGTCAAATAATCTTAGAGGCTTTGTAAACAAAGGTTTATTTTGTACCGCATGTTAGAGGCCTTGACGGCCCTTATGTATTCTTGTTTTAAGAATGATGGTTCGTTGATACAACATTTGCCCATTTATAGTTATACATTTCGAGTTATGTCCATGTTGGCCCATGTTTGTTATAAAAAAAGTTACATAGTGGTTTTTCGGGCCAGTACGACATCGAGTGCCAGCCACGCCTCCCTAGTTTTGGGGCATGACATAAGATCATGCCAAAATGAAGGAAAAGTTTAGACTTAACATACCTTATCACAATCTGTCCAATAACTACATTCAACTCATCTCATTGCCCCTTAATCTACAATAATGTTTAAAATACTCATCAAGTTATGGAAGGTTAAACTATCGCACAACGAACGACAAACTTTCTTTATTATAAAACAGGTAGCATCTCCCCTATAATCTTTACTTCCTTCCAATTCGACATAACACCAACAACAACAAAAACAAAAAAATAACAACATGTATACATCATTTTCAACCTTATATACATCACAAAATACCACAAAATAGCCTATACACCCCAATCAGTACATACTAGTACACCCCATGTTTTTGTACGTGAAAGTACGTCATAACTAAATTGATGAAAGATCGGAAATGAGATGTTACATTCCGCATTTTTTGTACGTTAAAGTTTCGTCGTAAGCTTATCGACGTAAGTTCAGGAATGGAATTTATTTTGAGATTATAAGTGTTATGCAATTTCAAACAAGTGATACGTAAATTCATGAAGGTAAGAGGGTAAGAGAATCGAAGAAATAAATTTCGTCGAAGTTTAGAAAACTTGGATGAAATACGGTCCAAGCTATTATGCCGGTATGTATGGACTAGTGCCATACAAGTAACACATGACCATGATAGTGACGGGTATAAGGTGTGCTAAAAATGAGCAGTATTTTAAGTAATGTGTGATAATTCTTAATTATGTGGGTAATTGGTTAATTATTGGATAGTGAGAGATTATTAAGTTAATCAAGAGATTAGTGGTTAATTAATTATAATTCTTGGATAAGATTAATTAAGCTAATGTGGCAGCAATCGGAACAAGGATCAAGACCCAAATTATGACTCTTATATTACATAGCAAGGTGGCACTTTTTAAGAGAATTTAGTGGCCAAATCATCATGCCATATGAGACCCACACGTAAAGGCTTAAAAACCTTTCTAAACTCACTTTGTATCTCTATAAGGTGATGAAGGATACTTCAGCAAGTTCATATAAGAACTTATGTAATATTAACGTGAGTTGTCCAACAATTTATACGAAATTTTGTCTTAAACAATGTGAAGTTTTGCGATTCTAAGGGAGTACAGCGCAACCTTTCCCAAGAATATCATACGGATTTTTCCCTACTCCAGGTATGTTAAGGCTAAGACCTTCCTTCATTTTGGCATGATCTCGTAATTACACGAGTTTGATAACGAAGCACAAAGAGAAGTTCATACTCCCGAATTTACATACATTATCCTAGTCTCATAAGTTATAGTATTCTCCCATATCGAGACTTTATGTTCAATTGAGTATTATCTTCTTCCAGTCAAGAGATTAGAGAATCTATATATACAGTATTACAGTATTTTCATTAACATCGAGTTATAATCGTTGGGAAGGCCCCTATTAGGCAACGTCTGATCAGATGGTATGTTATACACTGAGCCTACTGTGGTCGAGCGCCTATGTGCGAGCCCAGTTGGCCGAGATATAGAGCCTAGCATGGACGAGCGCCTATGAGCAATCCTACTACGACAGAGCAATTATATAATATATACCGAGCCTTATAAGGCCGGACAACTATTTTACTTACTATATTGAGAGAGTTGAGTCAGTATCAACAGGTGACCATATCTTCAGATTATATTTGACTTCTAATTACTTTCAGTTATTATATTATCAGTTCATTTTCAGCTTTCAGTATATTTCCTTTCATACTCAGTACATTATTTCATACTGACGTCCCTTTTCTGGGGGAGCTGTATTTCATGCGTGCACGCGTTCTACGTGAATGCGTGCTATTGAACGCGAACGCGAACGCGTGCTATTGAACGTGAACGCATTGACTACCTCACTCAGACCTCCGCGTTCGCGTCCTCCTCTTCGCGAACGCGATGAAAAAAATCTAAGCTCCCCCAAAATACTCTTCGCGAATGCAGCCTCCCACCCGCGAACGCGATGACAAAAATCTTTGCAACAAAAACCAGAAAATCTGCCAATTTCCAAAACTCAAAATCGATCTGTTACTATCCGAAATACAGCCGAGGCCCTCGGGACCTCAACCAAACATACCAACATATCCCATAACATCATTCAAACTTAGTCGAGCCTTCGAAACACCAAAACCAACACGAAAACACCAAATATTCATCAAATTTAAGCCTAAGAACTTTGAAACTTCCAAATTTCACCAACTACGCCGAAACAAACCAAAACACCTCCGATTGACCTAAAGTTTTGCGGACATATCCAAAATGACATTACGAACCTGCTCCAACTTCAGAAATTCCATTCTGAACTCGATAGTCTATTTTCCACTGCCGATCGCAAATTGCCAAAAACTAACTTTCGCCAATTCAAGCCTAATTCTACACCGGACATCACAAAAATATTCTGAACACACTCCTAAGTCCCAAACCACCTAAAGAAGCTATCCGAGCCATAAAATCCACATTCCGAGGTCGTTTACCAATAAGTCAACCCTCAATTGACTTTCTCAACTATTAGGCTACTTTAAAAGGCTAAATGCCTAAACTCTCACCATAACCACTCCGAACCGAACCAATTGATCCAACACATCAAAAATAGGATAGCGATATATAAAAAATGCAGAAATAGGGGAAATGGGGTAAATCTCACGGAATGACCGGCCGGGTCGTTACATCCTCCCCCTCTTAAACAAACGTTCGTCCTCGAACGAGTCTAGAAACATACCTGGAGTCTCAAATAAGTGAGGATATTTGTCCCGCATCTCCCGCTCGGTCACCCAGGTGACATCCTCCACCGGCTGCCCTCTCCACTGAACGTTCACTGAAACTATATCTTTAGATCTCAGCTTCCTGACCTGACGACCCAAAATAGCCACTGCCTCTACCTCATATGACATATCAGCCTCAAGTTGAACCGTGCTGAAGTACAAAACATGGGAACGGTCACCAACATACTTCCGGAGCATCAAAACATGGAATACTGGATGTATACTCGATAAACTGGGAGACATAGCAAGCCTATAACCCACCTCCCCAACCCTCTGAAGTACCTCAAATGGCCCAATGAACCTGGGACTCAGCTTCCCTCTCTTCCCGAATATCATAACACTCTTCATGGGGGACACCTTCAGCAACACCTTATCCCCAACCATGTAGGACATATCTCAGACATTCCGGCCCGCATAACTCTTCTCCCTAGATTGCGCCGTGTGAAGCCGCTCCTGAATCAACTTTGCCTTACTCAAAGCATCCTAAACCAAGTCGGTGCCCAATAGCCTGGCCTCGCCTGGCTCAAACCAACCAACCGGAGACCTACACCTCCTACCATACAAATCCTCATACGGAGCCATCTGGATACTCAACTGATAGTTGTTATTATATGCAAACTCCTCTAGTGGCAGAAACGGATCCCATGAACCACCAAATTCAATCACACAAGCACGCAACATATCCTCCAAAATCCGAATAGTACTCTCTGACTGCCCGTCGGTCTGAGGATGAAACGCTATGCTCAACTCAACCTGAGTACCCAACTCTCTCTGCACGGCTCTTCAAAACTCAATTCCTCTGTTGGAAATGATAGAAACTGGAACCCCATGCAATCGGACAATCTCCCTGATATAAATCTCAGCTAACCTCTCCGATGAATACGTAGTACCAACAGGAATGAAATACGTGGACTTGGTCAACCGATCCACAATAACCCATATAGCATCAAACCTCCTCGAAGTCCGTGGGAGTCCAACTACGAAGTCCATGGTGATCTGCTCCCACTTCCACTCCGGAATATCAAACCTCTGAAGCAATCCACTAGGTCTCTGGTGCTCATACTTGACCTGCTAACAGGTGAGACACCGAGCCACAAACTCCATAACATCCCTCTTCATTCTCCTCCACCAATAATGCTGCCTCAAATCCTGATACATCTTCGCAGCACCCGGATGGATGGAATACCGCGAACTATGAGCCTCTGCTAGAATCAAATCTCGAAGCCCATCTACATTAGGCACGCAACTCCGGCCCTACATCCTCATGACCGCATCATCACCAATAACCACATCCCTGGCATCACCGCGCTAGACCCGGTCTTGATGAACAAGAAAATATGAGTCATCATACTGGCGTGCTCTAATCTGATCGTAAAGAGAAGACCTGGAGGCTACACAAGCCAACACCCGCAGGGGGCTGATAGATCTAATCTCACGAAATGACTTGCTAAGGCCTGAACATCAAGAGCTAAAGGTCGCTCTACTACTGGAAGGTAAGATAAACTCCCCAAACTCTCTGCTCTGCAACTCAAGGCATCGGCCACTACATTGGCCTTCCCCGGATGAATATAGGATAGTGAGGTCGTAATCCTTGAGGAGCCCTAACCATCTCCTCTGACGCAAATTCAAGTCCTTCTGCCTCAGCAGATACTGCAAGCTGTGATGATCAGTAAAATCTCACACTGCACCCCATACAAATAATGCCGCCAAATCTTCAAGGCAAGGACAATGGAAGCTAACTCAAGATCGTGCACTGGATAATTCTTCTCGTGCACCTTCAACTGTCTGGACGCGTAGGCAATCACCCTACCGTCCTGCATCAATACCGCTCCCAAGCCAAGTCTAAAAGCATCACATAAACTGTGTAAGAACCCGAATCAACAGGCAAAACTAGTATTGGAGCTGTAGTCAATGCTGACTTGAGCTTCTGAAAGCTCCCCTCACACTCATCAGACCATCTGAATAGAGCACCCTTCGAGGTCAATCTGGTCAAAGGCGAAGCAATCGAAGAGAATCCCTCCACAAAGCGACGGTAATATCCCGCCAAACCAAGGAAACTCCTAATCTCTGTAGCTGAGGACGGTCTGGGCCAACTCTACATCGCCTCTATCTTCTTTGGATCAACCTGAATCCCCTCACTGGACACCACGTGCCCCAAGAAAGCTACCGAACCAAGCCAAAACTCACACTTAGACAATTTCTCATAAAGCTTCTCCTCCTTCAACCTCTGTAACACAACTCTCAAATGCTGAGCACGATCTTCCTGGCTACGAGAATAAACAAGGATGTCATCAATGAACACAATGACGAAGGAATCAAGATAAGGCTGAAACACGCTATTCATCAATTGCATGAACGCAGTTGGGGCATTGGTCAGCCCAAACGACATAACCAAGAACTCATAATGACCATACCTGGTCCTGAATGCAGTCTTCGGAATATCAGAATCCTGAATCCTCAACTGATGATACCCAGATCTCAAATCAATCTTGGAAAACACTCTGGCTCCCTGAAGCTGGTCAAACAAATCATCAATGCGGGGCAAGGGATACCAGTTCTTCATCTTAACCCTATTCAACTGTCGATAGTCAATACACATACGCATGAACCCATCATTCTTCTTTAGGAACAACACCGTTTCATCCCAAGGTGACACACTAGGCCAAAATAACGCCTTATCCAGGAGCTCCTGAAGCTTCTCCTTCAATTCCTTTAGCTCTTTTGGTGCCATACGATATGGTGGGATAGAAATAGGCTGAGTGCCTGGCACCAGGTCAATACCAAAATCAATATCCCTGTCAGGTGGCATGCCTTGCAGGTATGTAGGAAACATATCCGGAAAGTCACGGACCACAAGAACTGAATCAATAGTGGGAGTCTCACCACCGACATCCCTCATGAATTCCAAATAAGATAAACACCCTTTCCCAACCATGCGCTGAGCCTTCAGGTAAGAAATCACCCTGCTAGGCATATACTCAGAAGAACATCTCCACTCAACCCTCCGACACCCCGGTATAGCTAAAGTCACAGTCTTAGCGTGACAATCAAGAACAGCATGGCAAGGAGGTAACCAATCCATGCCCAATATCATGTCAAAATCGACCATGCTGAGTAATAGTAGGTCCACTCGGGTCTCTAGACCCCCAATAGATATAATGCACGACCGATACACACGTCCACAACAACAGTATCGCCCACCGGAGTCGACACATGAACAGAGGTGACTAGAGACTCACGGGGCACATCCAGAAAAATGGCAAAATAGGAAGAAACATAGGAATATGTGGAACCAGGGCTCGGGTATGGCCGAATTTTGAGATTCTTGTATAATTTAATAAATTTTGATTGGGTTGAGTTCCTTTGATATATATATTGATAATGTTAACTGGGTTTGGCTAGATTCGGAGCAATCGGGAGCCAATTTGAGGAGAAAAAGCATAGCGGACTAGTGTTGTGGCCCGGTAGAGGTAAGTAATGGTCATAAATCTTGTCCTGATGGTATAAAACCCCGAACATCGTATTTCTTACTATTTCTAGAATGGCGCACATGTCGGAGAGTATGTGCACGTACTGACTTTTGGATTGGACTAGGTCCTCTCCGAAGCGACTAATGAGTTGCATATTTACTCAATACCTTATGTTAATGATGTTCTAAAGAATTGTGTAATATTTGGGCTGTGAGCTATGTTTGGGGCCTAGTGCCGATCTGTTTTAACCCCTTGGGGGTTATTTCACTAATATACTCACTACTTTGAAACTATGATTTTTCACTCAATATTTCTTGTGAAATTGCTGACACTGTTATTTGATGATATTATAATTTCTTGAAATGAAATACTAATTGGGTCGAGAACCCTGTTTATTTATGGCCCGAGTGGCATGTTGAGAGTGTCTGACTGAGTGCGGCCGAGGGAAAATGTTGTGAGGATATTTATGATATGAGACATGCCGAATCCTGAGAGTGATTGATGCTATGATTTGGCTATTTATTTAGCTCTTGGGCTGAAGAAGCCCCTTCGAAGTCGGAGTCTGTACACACACCCAGTGAGCATAGGAACCTACTAAGTGCGAGTGCCGAGTTCGGAATGATGAACGATTAGGAGGTATGAGTGACTGTGAGGTGCTGAGTGACTGATTATGAGTGATTGTGAGGCATGACCGAGGGGCTGATTATGATACATGTTTTTGCCAGAGGGGCTACCGATGATTTTACTACTTCCACTCTAAGCTTATGAAATGTGTTTCGCCCGAGGGGCCTCTATATGATTCATTTCATTTTTATACTAGACCTTTCGGTTGAAGTTGTTGAAAAATATATATCTTTAAAAAAAAATTCGGAAGTTGATTCTTAAGGCACGACGATTTCATACATCTATGATATACTATTTGAAGTAAGGTTGTGCCTCTTGTGATTTGTTGATATTGATTTTATATGTTCTTGTTGCTCAAACTCGATTTCTTTTTATTACTACTGATTTGGTATACTCACATTAATCCATGCACCTCTGTGTGCAGATTCAGGAGCAGATATCGAGCATTAGCCTTTATTCCGCAGCGGAGCCAAATTTGCGAGATATAGAGGCAGTTGTCCAGCGTCCGCAACTTCTCTGTTTTTCCCTCACTATTGTATCTTCATTTCATTTTTATGTTTTGTATTATGATAGTATATTATGACTTATTCTTCTAGATGCTCATGACACGTTGGCTCTGGGTTTCGGGGTTGGCAGTATTGTATTATGATGACATACTTTTTCCGTAGTTTCTGTATATTTATGAAATGCTCAGATTTTTGAAATGTGTCTTTTAAAAAAATTGTGAACATGTGATATATTGGCTAGCCTAGTTCCACGATTGGCGCCATCACAGCCGGCTTAGGATTTGGAGTCGTGACATATGTATAGGTCACAAGCTAAAGTATAGTAAACCGACAAAAGTTTATGACAGGAGTAAGGATAAGAAAGAGCGAGTGAGGAGGTGACAAGAAATATATAAGTCCTCAAGATTAAGCCTATGAAAACAAGAAAGATAACTGTTTCTCTAAGTTATAGAAATCTCAGTATAGCTTGAATGAACTCAAAGGAGTCTAAGACTAGTAGCATTTAGAAGATATGGAATGCTACCCTGGTAGTAGAATAAGGGTGTAATTATGATAGATAAAGGATGGATTTTGGGCCTTATTCGATTGAATAATGATTGGAAAAAAATAAAATGGAAGTTTCATGAATTATACGGGTGCGTAAGGTGAATCACACTGAGATGCTATGACATACGATTATAGAAATTACTCTAGATGTTTCCCGATGAGACGTGAGCCCTAGATGTAGTGTTAGATAGGAGGTCAAGTTATCAGTGGTAAACTAAAATTAACATTAAGGTGAATCATCAATGGATGGATAAAAGTTACAAAGTATGAGATGAGATTAGGCCATCATTCTTAAGATGAAGAGTAATGAAGAAGCATTAAAAGACTTAGCTTTATGCATATAGGATAAACAACGAGAGTAACCTGGAGTTTGGTCGCAGACCTCAGTAAAAATAAATCGAAGTAAGAGTTATGGTATAGTATGGCCTACTTAGATGTAGTAAAGTTAATGACGCCTAGAGGGACTTATCTTGATGATTAAAAGACTTAGCTTGAAAATTTTGCCCACAGTGGCCGAGATGATATGATGGGATGCCCTCAGAGGCTTGATGATGTTACGTACATATAGACCCATGCATTATATGACATTTATATGCATATGCTTGACATTATAAATATTCATGATTTACAGAGCTATCCAGACTTACAAGAGGAATCCTTTACTCCATGTTTCTTCCATGTCCTTTATATACTGATTTACATGCCTTACAAACTTGGTACATTATCCGTACCGACGTCCTTTTGTTGTGGATGCTGCATTCATGCCTGCAGGTATAGATAATAATCTTGACAAGCCCCCATAGTAGACGAGCTTAGAATTCAACGAAGGATCGGTAAGACTCCACCTCATTCGGAGTGCAGCCGAGTCTATAAGTCATCATGTTAGAGTATTGTTATAGACTTATGGGTAGGCCAGAACCCTGTCCCATTTGATTTCAAATAATCTTAGAGGCTTTGTAGATAGAGGTTCATTTTGTACAGTATGTCAGAGGCCTTGACGGCCCATATGTATTATTATTTTATGAACGATGGTTCATTAATACAATGTTGCCCAGTTATAGTTATACATTTCGAGTTGTGGCCATGTTGGCCCATGTTAGTTACAAGAAAAAATTTACAGAGTGGTTTGCTCGGGCCAGTACGACATCGAGTGCCAGCCACTTCTCCCTAGATTTGGGGCATGACATAGGATCATGCCAAAATGGAGAAAAAATTTAGACTTAACATACCTCATCACAATCTGTCAAATGACTACATTGAACTCGTCTCATTGAACCTTAATCTAAAACAATGTTAAAAAATACAATCAACAAGTTATGAAAGGTCCAACTATCGCACATTGAACGGCAAACTTAGTTTATTATAAAACCGGTAGCATTTCCCCTATAATCTTTACTTCCTTCCAATTCTACATAATACCAACAACAACAAGAAAAAAAAAAACATGTATACATCATTTTCCAACCTTATATACATCACAAAATACCACAAAATAGCCTACACACCTCAATCAGTTCATACTGTTACACCCCATTTTTTCGTACGTGAAAGTACACCATAAGTAAATTGACGAAAGCTCGGAAATGAGATGTTACATTCTGCATTTTTTTACGTTAAAGTTTCATCGTATAGCTTATTGACATAAGTTCGGGAATGGAATTTATTTTGAGATTATAAGTGTTATGAAATTTTAAACAAGTGATAAGTACATTCATAAAGGTAAGACGGTAAGAGAATCGAAGAAATAATTTTCGTCAAAGTTTTGAAATTTGGGGAAAAATACGGTCTAAGCTATAATACCCGGTATTTATAGACTAGTGACATACAAGGTAATACATGACCATGATACTGATGGGTATAAGGTGTGCTAAAGATGATTACTGTTTTAAGTAATTTGAGATAATTCTTAAGTATGTGGGTAATTGGTTAATTATTGGATAGTGGGAGATTATTAAGTTAATCAAGAGATTAATGGTTAATTAATTATAATATTTAGATAAGATTAATTAAGCCAATGTGGAAGCAATTGGAACAAGGATCAATACCTAAATTATGACTGTTTACATAGCAAGGTGGCACTTTTTAAGAGAATTTAGTGGCCAAATCATCATGCCATGTGGGGCCCACACCTAAAGGCTTAAAACCCTTTCTAAACTCACTTTGTATCTCTACAAGGTGATGAAGGATATTTCAACAAGTTCATATAATAACTTATGTAATAGTAACGTGATTTATTTAACAGTTCATACGAGATTATGTCTTAAGCAACGTGAGGTTTTGCGATTCTAAGGGAGTACAGTACAACCTTTTCAAAGAATATCATACGAATTTTTTCCTACTCCAGGTATGTTAAGGCTAATTCCTTCCTTCATTTTTGCATGATCCCGTAATTACACGAGTTTGATAACGAATCATAAAGAGAAGTTCATACTCCCGAATTTACATACACTATCCTAGTCTCATAAGTTACAGTATTCTCCATTATCGGGACTTTATGTTCAATTGAGTCTTATCTTCTTCCACTCAAGAGAGCAGAGAATACATATATATATAAAATATTACAGTATTTTCATTACCATCGAGCAATAATCGACGTGCAGGCCCCTATTGGAAAACCTATGATTAGATGGTAAGTTATACATCGAGCCTACTGTGTCCTAGCGCCTATTAGCGAGCCCACTTGGCCGAGATACAGATCCTAGTATGGCCGAGCTCCTATGTGCGATCCTACTACGGAAAAGCAGTTATATTTACATACCGAGCCTTATAAGGCCGGAAAACTATTTTACTTACTATATTGAGAGAGTTGAGTTAGTATCAACAGGTGAGCATATCTTAAGGTTATCTTCAACGTCAAGTAACTTTCAGTTATTATATTATCAATGCAGTTTAAGCTTTCAGTATATTTCCTTACATACTCGATACATTATTTCATACTAACGTCCCTTTTCTGAGAGCGCTGCATTTCATGCGTGCAGCTTCAGACAGACAGACTGGTAGACCTGCTCAATAGGTGTTCCCGAGTTCAGCTTGATCAGTAAGCTCCATTCCTTTTAGAGTGTCCAGATCTAGAGCTTTATGTACATCTTATGTATATATGTTATTAGGAGGTCGGGGCCTTGTTCCGATCATAGTATATCCATTAGTAGAGGCTTGTAGACATATCATGTCAGTTAGTGCAGCATGATGGGATTGTAGGCTTTTTATGTGTACTTTGTTAGTTTTCCAGCTATAGTAGTTATGACAAGCCTTGTCGACCCAACTTCATATTGATGTTTAGTCAGCATTCGTAATTTTCTTGCAGTGTCTCCCATGTCCAAAGTATGTCATTATATATTCAGAGTCCCTTAGTCTCCAGTTGGTATGAAAGGATAGGCGAGGCACCGGGTACCGGTTTCAACCCCCAGGTTCGGGGTGTGACACATACCCAAAATGACAAGCCTAGTAGTGTCATACAATCCGAATATGTAACGACGAACGACCAGCCAAACACCCTAACATTATGTCGTGTTTATCCATATCCTTTCTCCTCCCAAACTCCATAAAACATTAGAAAAAAAATACCACCCAACAGCAACACGAAATAGCCCACAAAATAGTCCTATAAGTTCAACAAGTCAAAATTGATTTTTCAGTTTACTAAAACACTTTTCGACTTGTCTTTTCTTTCAAACTGAGCAACACAACCAGAAATACATAATTAAGAATCTTATTCTATAAACCATCTATGAATTCAACTTAAAAACAAGTTCACAACCAGCCAACAGTAATGCAACATCAAACAACAAACCACTGTTTCGAAACTCGCTAGGTCTAGTCTTTATGATCGAGTTACAGCTCGTACAAGCAAAGATAATAGAAGGAGCATCATTAATTTACGTTGGAATGAGTAGAACCCATGAAACCTATTCCTTATTCATCATAAATTAGTCCCCCAATAGAACTACAAGAAGGAGAAAGGAAACTAGCAAGTTGTCCAGGGTTTTCGCCACTAGAATCACATCGTATAAACCAATATTACCTAGGGTTTGTGTGGGATTTTCAGAGAGGAGTTGAAGGGTTTCAATATGATTTTGTTGGTCCAAGAAATGAGTGGAAGAAATGAGTTAATAATTCCTTAAAATTACCCTCTTGTACGACTTTAGGAGCTTTTAATTGAGGCCTCTCCTTTTAGCAAGTAGGTGATGCACCTACTTGTCACCTACCAATCTGCGGAGTCTCGTGAAAACACAAGTATCTACCTACTAAAATATTGTATCAATAAATGATTTAATCCGGTTGAAACTAGACTCGTAGATCTTTGCAGGTTTATTACCCCGTAATTCCAAGTACATTGAGAGAAATGCTCAGCTACATTTGACATAAGTTTCAGCATATTTGTGAATGTAACTTGTGAGGATCTTTGCCAACATTTGTTCCACAACTTGCTTGACTTCAAAACATAACACACGACTATAAGACTAAAATAACTCGTAACATAACCTCCTTATCATTTTGTGCACCCTAGTCTCTGTCACGACACCAACCGATGGGCCGCGCTGGGCACCCGATATCTTACTAAACCGAGTACCAACATAATGTGTCCTACTATCTTCGAAAACTGAGCTGGAAGGCTGCCCTGATATAAATAGAATACAACATGATGTACCAACTTATACATAAGACATACGGGCCTATAAGACCAAATATCCACTCGTATACTGAACATAGGCCGACGAGGCTATACAAGCTTTTATGTAATTTAAGAACATAGACATCTCTAATACTTCTATGAATAGAGTCATTTATAAAATTTATGCATTTGCTCGTTTCGTTCGTGTTGTATAGATCATGCCAAAAAGAAAGAATGAATAGCCTTAACATGTCTGAGCCGATTTTCTTTACAATCCCTCCAATACACATTGATTGCGACAAAATATATTACGGCGGATCGAAGTAGAGGAAAATCTGTTTGATATTCTTAACAAAGATTGCACCATACTTCCTTAAAATTACAAAATCTCATGTTGCTAAGATGCTAAGAAATCTCATTGGAATCTTGTTGGATTCATGTTGGAATCCTTGTATAAAGTGGTTGAAGATGTTACAAAACATCATTTTCTTGAAATTTTATAAAATATCACTTTCTTGGAGATGTTACAAAACAACATATATAATGCTAGCGTGACCACTCTTTGAAATTCCTTGTACTCATTAGGTTTGGGTCCCCACATCTTCGATGACTAAGCCCATAACTTACATAAATAAGCTACCTATTTATGGGCTTAATGAGTCATTATTGATGGCTTTCATGGCTGCCACGTTTTGGCTTTGTCCTTATCCAAAATTTTTAATTAGTCCACCAGTAGTTATTAATTAACTAAGTAATGTCCCATTTCCCAATAATTAACCAATTACCCACATAATTGGAAATTATTTCCACTTACTTAAAATACTACTTACTTTTCACATACCTTATACACCTTACTATCATGGTCATGTGGTACCTTATATGGCAATAGTCCATAAATAATGAGTATTTTAGCTCGGGTCATTTTTCATCCCAACATGCCAAACTTGGACGCAAATTCATTTTCTTTGACTTGCTCCCCCTCTCACTTTCACGAATTTACTTATTACTTATTTGAAATAGTTTAATTTTATAATCCCAAAATAATCCTTCATGTACTTACGTTGATTAACTTACGACGAAACTTTAACAACGCAAGTGCGGGATGTAATATCATTCCCCCATTTGGAACATTCGTCCTCGAATGTTGACTGATGCACTTATCATTTTCATGACTTATGCCTTCCGAATACTTTAGTACCCCTCTTGCCATCTAGGAAATTGTTCTTTGAATGAATCCCAAAGGCCAAGGCATTTCCCTCTTTAGGCCTCTTTCTCATGCCACGACTTTTAGTCAAAATCTTTCCAATCTCGTAACTGTTGCTACCTTCTGTCAGGCAGCTTGTATGGCTCTAAACTTGTAAGTACGCCTATGCGATCTTCTCTCTCTTTTTTTCCTTTAGATTTTAGGCCTAACTTTAAGAAGATATACAGAGCTTGATAAGATGTCCCTCTGGGCAGCTATAAGTATACTAAAGTTCTTCGCTCGGTACTTTGTCGAACTTACGAATATTGCTTTATCTTATTTCATAGATCCGGTTATCCATTCGTTTGACTTTACTGCACCTAGGTAGGTCATATTATACCATAACTCTTACATCAATTTATCGCTACTGAGATCTACTATCAAACTCCAGGTTACTCTCGTTGCTTATTCTATATCTATAAATCTAAGTCCTTTAATGCTTCCTCATTACTTGTTCATCTTAAGAGTGACAGCCTAATCTCACCTCATACTTTGTGACTTGTGTCTATTCATTGTTGATTCACCTCAATATTTATTTATCATCTGCCATTGCTAACTTGATTTCTTATGTAACACTGCCGCTAGGGCTCACGTCTCATTGGGGACATCTAGAGTAATTAGATTGTTCCACCTAGGGGCGATACTATACTTTCATACCCGTATTTCATAGTATTTCAATGTGATTCACCTTACGTGGGTATTTTAATGCCATACAATTCGTGAAATCTTATTCAAGTCATTACTCAATCAAAGGCCCAAACGTCATCCTTTATCCATCACAATTACACTCTCATTCTATTACCAGAGTAGCATTCTATTTCTTCTAAATGCCATTAGTCATAGACTCCTTTGAGTTCATTCAGACTATACTGAGCTTTGTATAAGTTAGAGAAACCATTAGCTCTTCTTGTTTTCATGGTCTTAGTCCCAAGGACTTACCCATTCTCATCCTCATAACACTCGCCTTTTCTTATCCTTACTCCTGTCTTCCTCAAACCTTGTCTCTCTACCATACTTTAGCTTGCGACCTATACCTGTTTATACTATTCGTAACCTTCCTTCAACTTACTTGCACCCCTTATGTTATTCTGGAACATAAAGTGAGACATCACACCATCTCTAACTCCTCTTCACTCTCTTGGCTAAATCTCTCGGTACTTAGAAACCATAGGCTGGAAGGTATGCCACTGACGCTATCGCTATCATTCCTGGATACTGAATCCCAACACTTCTAACCTTCTATCTGAAGTATGGACTATTCACGGTATTCTTCCTTTGATTATCTCGTATGTTATTCACATTTACCTTACTTACCTTAAAACCTTGCATTACATATTCTATCACTTTCATGAACTTCCTTCCACATAGGTATAACTCACATCCATAACTTGAAGCTATATTATAGTACTTGCACCTCTGGTGCTTACACAATCCGGTTGGAGCTTCGTACTGACTTCTTATGAGGCTTGTACTTTTTTGACCGGCTTTATCGTACGGCCGTTATAGAATATGGTTGTTGTACTATCTCTCTTGCACCTCTGATATTAAGAGTGATTCTGCAACGCTCTCAATCACGATGTCCATAATTTCCTAGGTCCAATAATCGAACTCCTGATTTACTTGGGTGATGTAATTCTTTAGTTTCCTCTGATCAACCTTTTAGTAGGCTTAAGCTATATTCCGATCTGGGGCTCATGGTGTTAGTTATTACTCCCTTCAAGGACGCTATGGAGTATCCATGATTCAATCTTCTAACAATTCGATCTTTTTTCTATGACCGAGTTATTTCATTTAACTTATACCAGAATCTTCTGCGACTATATGATTGTCAACACATATGCTGCATGGATAATACTCCGAACTCTTAAGTGCATTCATAACGTAACCAACTCTGGATCATTAATCGTATAATTCCTTCTGTTGCT
Organism: Nicotiana knightiana; assembly: GCA_005239525.1. Lineage (NCBI taxonomy): Eukaryota > Viridiplantae > Streptophyta > Magnoliopsida > Solanales > Solanaceae > Nicotiana > Nicotiana knightiana. Next base: position 99,341 of record ML437965.1, read on the forward strand.
TCTCAGCTTTCTTTAAACATAGGTAATTACTTTTCCTGGTCTTTCTACCTCCTTGTTGCGTGCATACTTAGCTTTTCTTATGATCTTGGTTATCACTTCTAATTTTACTTCCCGTTCATTAGCCACGGTAGGTGCCATTTTCTTATGGAGTGCATACAATGTTGTTGCAAGACTGTTGTTATAAGACCATTCCCTCCTTAGGTCACTGAGCTTCGGTTGAAGCCTTCTTCCTTACTTTCTCAGCTAGTCTTTCTTTGTAGTATTTTGGGAGGATCCTCTTACTCTTGTAAAGTTGTGAGGTTATTACGGACCTTTTGATGTCCTTCCTTTCCTATAATTATTCGTAGTTACTTATCTCCACGCCATTGTGCTTGTAGGGTTGCCTTTGAACTAATGTTTTGACTGTCTTCCCAGTGGCACTCTCTTTTATTCCCGTAACATTCATACGGTACCCTTAACTACCCCGACTCCTATCTGAATATTTCCCAAAGGTCCTGATTTCATATCTACGAGACTAAATTCTCCATGTTGGTTTTACCATGTTTATCTTGCATGATCCGCTGATTTGTCGGTAACCTCTTGTCTAGCCATAACTAGGCTCTTCATGAATCAACTACTAACTAGTCATTGACCCATTCTCATATCAATATTCCGCGTGATCTTTCTTGGGTTTTGTTTTCCTTTGACTTAACTTACCTATCGCACTGGCTCCTTGTTCATTAATAACATCTCGGCAGGAACCCTCACTTCCTCTTCTTGATGTCGTGTTTGCATAATGTTCAGGAATCGCAGCATATCTATAGGCTTTAAATAAGTGCAATCTCATCCCTTTTTCATTTTATCGTATTCTTCCTTTACCATTCCGTAATTACTAGAACCACTTAATTCTTACTTAATACCATATCACTCCATATTCCCCCTTTTAGAGGAGTACTAATATTTAGCACTACGACGTTCTACCTATAGATGTTTTACCTCTTTATCTTTGGCGTCTTCTCACATCATTAATGAACCTTACTCGCTTTTCGATGATCCTTCTCTACCAAGGATAACAACTTTCCTTACTCATGAGGGTGACACTTAGTATAACTGGCACATACAGTCCCTTAAGTTTAACATTGGTCACATTACTTGCTTTAGGGAAGCGTCTTCCTGAATGACCTTCTCTGAATTTTTCCTGAATCTTCTTTTGTTGTCCATTCTACTATCATCAGAACGCTTGATGCTGACTATTGTCAAGTCACTCAGTCCCTAATTCATGTTCATTTTATCTTATTCACCTGCCCATACTGACTATTATTCTAGGATCTAACTTTTTCCTTCTAGTACTTATGTTAGAGTCACGAATTTATTTCTCGAATTGAGGATGTGACGTTATGAGCTATACTCTTTTGTTGCCTCAAGGCATGTTATCTCTCGTTTTTCCCTTCACTTGACTATAGACTCTGTAACACTATCATTGTTTGATCTACCGTTGTACCATATTTTATTCATACTGCTTCATTAACTCTTTTCTTATTTTCCTGCGAATATTTTTGTCTATCACCTTATTCTAATAACTCGAACAAAACATTCTTTTGCTTTTAGCCCCTATTGTTCGGTCCATTGGCTCCTTGAATTTCCTAACATTCTCTTTTTACCAGGGATGAGAGCCATACTAAGGTAATATTTATCCCTTCTAGGCTTCCAGTGTTTATCTTGGCAGTACTCATATCTAGTTGTACTATTTTAGGGTGCACCATCGAGTTGTCTCCAAGGAGATCCATTGCCATGTTTGTATTATCTTTCGGAAATGTCAACTAACTCTACCAATCCATCCACTATTTTGGGTAATTCTACCCCCACTTGGACCCTTATAACGCGTCCTTCTCTTAAACTATGTCTGTTAGCTCCCATTGGGCATAACTGAGATTGGTGTTGCCGATTATACATACATCTGTCACTGTTGAAGGTAACTCAAAATTTTTATATCTCCCTTCTTGAATGGTAAATAAGGGTAATCTTATTAACTGGGTACCTCATACCCTTCTTCACCTTGCTTCTTTTACTTGCTAAAACTCGTGTCTAACTTCTGATCCTGTTATTCCTTTTTACCGTAAGAGTGGATAAGTATTCTTTCCTTAAGTCTTCTTATCAAGAACCTTACACCTTTTAGTACACGCATAATCTACTGAATACCTCATCTTTACTCATCATAAGCAAGATGCAAAATCGAGTTTCTCTAACTCAATACTTCCACAACTATATCTCTTATCGATCGTCTTTCTGAATGTAGTTATCGTCGTGTTACGAATAAAATCGAATTTAGGAGTTTGAATTATTACAACTAAGCTCTATCACACGATCTAGAGTAAGAAGAAAGAGTGACAGTCCTAAATGCCTTGTAGCCTCCTGCTTATAAGGGTGGTGCACGACTCACCCATAAATAAGACTCTACTAGACACGGCTTGTAGAATCCCTAGGACAGAACTGCTCTGATACCACTTTTGTCACGACCCACACCGATGGGCCGCGCTGGGAACTCGGTACCTTACTCAACCGAATACCAACATAACATGTCATACTATCTTAGATAACTGAGCTGGAAGGCTGCCGTGATATAACTAGAACACAACCTGATGTACCAAATATCCACTCATATACCGAACATAGGCCAACAAGGCCATAAAATATTTTACGTACATGACATCAATCAAGAAGCCTCTAAGAATACAAAATTTTCATAAAGGTCGGGACAGATTTCCGCAATAAAACAATACACGTCTAAATCATACTAACCAAACGAGCAACTCCGAAGCAAATGGAGCACACCAACATCTTTCGTTGAACTGATAGCCTACTTGGAGGGCTCTCGATCTGTTTATCGGGACCTGCGGGCATGAAACGTGGCATCCCCAGGAAAAAGGGACGTCAGTACGAATAATGTACCAAGTATGTAAGGCACATAAATAAGTACATAAAAGATCTGGAAGAAATATAGAGTAAATGACTCAACCTTTAAGTCTAGATAACTATGTAAATTATGAAATCCTTATAGTGTCATGCATATGCGTATGAATGTCATGTCGTGCATAGGTACATGTGTTCATAACATCATAAAGCCTCTGAGGGCATCCCATCAGATCATCTCGACCACTGTGAGAAATGTCATCAACGTATACCAGTTGATCAGGTGGTGGTGCGTATATAACGCCATAACCTTTTTTTCATATCCCATATACATATAATATACATATATACGCGTATATAACGCCATATGATCATGGGTAAATGTACATGTATAAATGAATGCAATGTATGAGAAGTACATCAATAAAACCTCTCGAAACATCATAAGACCATTATTGCCCCTGATTAATATCACGAAACAAACTTTATCAACTTACATATTTTCTGAGACCCATGAACAAACGATAGAATAATAAGGCATACATGAATTAAAGAACATAGGCATCTCTAATACTTCTATGAATATAGTCATTTATGAAATTTGTGCATTTGCTCGTTTCGTTCGTGTCGTATAGGTCATTCCAAAAAGAAAGAATGAATAGCCTTAACATACTTGAACCGATTTTCTTGACAATACCTCGAATACACGTTGATTGCAACAAAATATGTTACGGCGGATCGAAGTAGAGAAAAATCTATTTGATATTCTTGAGAAATATTGCACCATACTTCCTTAAAATTACAAAATCTCATGTTGCTAAGATGCTTACAAATCTCCTTGGAATCTTGTTGGATTCACGTTGGAATCCTTGTATGAAATGGTTGAAGATGTTATAAAACAGCATTTTCTTGAAATGTTATAAAATATCACTTTCTTCGAGATGTTACAAAATAACATATATATAATGCTAACGTGAGCACTCTTTGAAATTTCTTTTACTCATTAGGTTTGGGTCCCCACATCTTTGATGACTAAGCCCATAACTTACATAAATAAGCTACTTATTTATGGGCTTAATGAGTCATTATTGATGGCTTTTATGGCTTCCAAGTTTTGGCTCTGTCCTTATCCAGAATTTATAATTAGTCCACCATTAGTTATTAATTAACTAGGTAATGTCCCATTTTCTAATAATTAACCAATTACCCACATAATTGAGAATTATTTCCACTTACTTAAAATACTACTTACTTTTTACATGCCTTATACACCTTACTGTTATGGTCATGTGGTACCTTGTATTGCACTACTCTATAAATACTGAGTATTTTAGCTTGGGCCGTATTTCATCCCAACATGCTAAACTTGGATGAAAATTTATTTTCTTTGACTTGCTCCCCCTCACCTTCACGAATTTACTTATCACTTGTTTGAAATAGTATAATTCTTATAATCACAAAATAATCCCATTCACGTACTTACGTCGATTAACTTACGATGAAATTTTAACAACGTAAATGCAGGATGTAACAGTCTCACCACAAAATCACATGTTATAACATTTTCAACTTGTCGACTTTGGACGAAACTTATTTTTCTTCAATTCGTTTAGCTTCAAAGCCTTCCAACCCTATTGGTACTTGCACTTCATGATCTTAAATACTTGTAATCTTCAAGTTAATATGATTAACTTGCTTTATGTACTTTCAAAATGATCTCATTTCTAAGCTTACATCAATTGACTTACGATGTACTCTCACGTACGAAAATATGGGGTATAACATCATTCCTCTGTTTGGAACATTCGTTCTCGAATGTTGATTGATGTGCTTATCAGTCTCCTAACCTATAGCGCTTATGAATACTTTAGTGCTGTCCTTGACAACTAGGCAACTATCTATATAAATATATAAAGCAGGGCAACACAAATCTGATGTGGCATCTCTCAAATACCAAGGTTTCTATTGTTTTCTACTGAGAAATAAACAGTCACGTGTAAATTCCGTCGGTTACAGTCTATGTGTAAAAAGGCAGAAACCCCCATCAGTCGCTTCTCCTTAAATGCCTTTCGTAATAGTCGCTCCCTCTCCGTCTCTTAATTACCATACTTGATTTCTATTCAATCCTCTGTGTTTTATTACTCATTCTGTTTTCACAATGATCACAGAGGAGTTGTTTCTCTCGATTCTCAAGGTAAATCTCTTCTTTATGATTTTAGAACATAGTTATTCTCTTTCATGTTTAGTTTGTTTTCTCCGTGTTCTACCTGCAAGTGAAGGTATCTCTATTATTATCTATTCCCAATTTCAATATTTTAATATTTTTTTAATTATTCAATGAATATTATTTGTTTGTTGTTGTCAACTCTTGAAATATTTCACAAAATTTTTAAATGTTGCTTACTGCAAGTGCTTACTAAGTTTATTATGTGAAAAAATCAAATTAACAAGGCATGTTACGGTGACGCCCATGAAATGTTCAACAAAAAACCTTATAGGGGTACATTTTCCATGGCTGCAGGACAAACCACTCAACAAATGAAGGTGAGTGATTCTTTTAAACTCTTGTATAGTGTGCAGAAAAACGAAACAAACGACCTTGAATAATTGTGATCGTTAAATTATATTGTGTCTCTAAATGTTCATTATTGTTTAATCGTGGAGTTTAGATTATTAGATTCTTAACTTCCTGTTAAGTCATATTTTCTTTTGATTATACCGAATTCTTGTATATTAGTACTACTATATTTGCATGTTATTATTTCCAGCTCTACTCTTTCATGTTCTGATTTACGAGGGATAATGCATTTAACACACAAGCAACATTTTAATAATCAAAAAATGACTTATTTGCAGCAACATTGCAATGCTTAGGAAATCTACTTTTACATTTTTTCATATTCTTGGCTTTTTATCGACATGTTCTTTCTCTTCCTTGGACCATGTTGTTTCTGTCTTTTTGGAGGGTTGGACATTTAAATGAAGTATAAAGATAGCTTGTACGGTGATCAGCTTTCATACAGTGGGGGTTGAGGTGGGGGTGGGGATAACAGAAATGCCTATCTAACAGCTATCGGAACAGTTAAAACTTATTAAAATAAAGATGACAATTAAAGGTGCAAAACCAGTAGTTTCTCTTCACACCCCATTTTAACCTTAGCTTTCAGTCAACCCACTATAATTTCCCACCACAATGCGACAATATCAATCTAACTGGGACAAAATTGATTTGTGATGCTCTTAAAATTGAGATAATGAAGCTTGTGAAGAGAATACTCAATGGCGCGATGATATTAACTACATCCACTTACTCTTGCAAAAGATGCATTATCAATATTTGTTAAATTTGAAGCAACAACTTGCTTTTCCTACAAATTTGGGGATGCCTTATTATCTTTTATCATACAAGATTTGACCATACTTGTCTTTCTCGTCATCCTCTGTTTTTAGTACTCTTCTTTTTTTCAGATCACTACATAGAAGTTGTTTCTCATTCTCAAGGTAAATCTCTTATTTGTGATTTTGAAACATAGTTAATCTCTTTCATATTTAGTTTGTTTCATCTACCTGCAAGATGAAGGTATCTCTATTATTATCTATTCTCAATTTTAATATTTAAGATTGTATTTTGTTATTTAACTTTCGAGATATTTCACAAAGTCTATAACTGTTGCTTTTCATTCTTTTTGGGTATTGGACTTTTTAGTTTTCATTGTCTCCGACATTCTTTTTTAACATAAACCTTGTGGTGGTTGATAAATTTTTCATTTGATTAGTGCTAATAGATATTTAGATCTGTCATATTAGCCGTCATGCTATGTTTGGTTGCTCCTACTGTTTTTACCTTCTATTTCGCGAAAATTTGAATTTTGAGGGTTTTTTTTCCCACTTTGTTCTTGTTGAAAATTAAAATTTCTCTTGAACTTGGAGTCCTAAGATGTCAGCGACAAGCGTAAGGCCTTGAAGACAATTTCTGCTATTCTAGGTATTGAAATAGTTAAAATTTCCTTTGTTTTCCACCAATCAAGATTTCCTACTTACAAAACGTTAAAGCTTCATCTCCAATTTTCTTGCTTTTCTTTTTCCATGAGTATGTGAATAACCTTGCAGTATAGTAAATCTGGAGCATGATTGACTCAATGGTATATTTTACTACTTCCATAGTTTGCTAATCAGTCATTTATGTAATATTCTGTGAAATTGAACTCACTATTTGTTAGTATTATGTGAAATTGAAGTCATAGTTATTTTTCCACCTCCAGGCAATAGACTTTGTCATAATTGCATCAAACATCTATTATTTTTCTTTGTGCTGCTTTCATTCTCATGTTTATTCTTCCTGTGGTCTATAGCTGCTCAATCTAGAGTAGTTGTCATTCTTCTCAACTTGACATTTTAGCTATCACTTTAAATGACCACATTCTTCTCAAGTTGGCAGCAATTGTGTGGGAACCCCTTTGCTAAAGGGGTTGAGTCTGAGAATAGCTAGAAATCACATAATCTCTAAGGTCAACTATAGTTAGTTGGCTTGTGGTTAGTTTTCTACATGTTACATTTATTCATTGAGGTATTTCATAGTCTAATAATGAGTGTTTGTGATGTACCAAAATCTTTCAACAATGACATCTTTGGCAGAATTCAGTTTGCTAATTATTGAAAGAAGCCAGCATTCGTCTATTCCTTATGGAAAGAAGATAAAAGCTCATATATTTATACATAAATAACTAGGTAAGCCTCGCAATGAGGGAGCAAGAGTCGTGCTTACCCTTTGACATGGAAACAGAGATGGAAGTTTAGCGCAAATGGAGCTTTGCAAGGTCATAAATGTCTTCTACGTAGTCGAATGTATCTTAGCAGTAGGATTTACACAAAACTAGGTTTGGCTCCTTCTCTTCTTTGAAGTCTATTTATAACCTTACAGGACTATCTTGTAAGAATTAGTGCAGTTCATGATTATCTGTTAGACGATTATCAAATCTTTACTAAATTAATTTAACAAACTCAATTACTGTAGTTTTGGTGCCGTTATTTATTTTGGGCCTATTTTTAACTGGTTATTTTTTTTATTTTTTATGTGATGTGATACTTGATTTTTATTTCTTACTTAAATTGTGTATAATTATCTTTAGCGTTAAAGTTACTCAATAATGTGTGAATCATCAAAGAATATTTTAAATGGCAGTATAATACATTAAACATCATTTCAACTGCAAAGGGTGTTATAAACAAAGGGTAAATGGTAGGAACTTGAGGTTTTAATCAAACCAATAGGCGCAACACCCCGTGTTGGGTAAATTCTTACCATGGAGGTAATTAAATTGTTGATGCTTAGGAATTAGATAACATAATAAAGCCACTCCTTCAATACCAAATTTTTTATTTTGTTCTTTTCGAACGATTCTTTGATGCTATTTGGAAAGTTTGTACGTCATTTATATAATCTGATCTTCTAATGTACGATCAATAATACTTCATTTTTTTGTTTCATTAGTAGTCTTAAGCTGAATTTTCCGTAGCTTCAAGGAGCATTAAATTGAATTTTTTAATTTTATCTTAATACTTTTTAAAAAATTTCATCTATAGATAAATCTTAAAATACTTCAGCGACATATATATATTATACAGAAGTATATGTTCTAACTTGTAACTAAACCAACGTTATGAACTAACGCATAAATTAACCCAAATATGTATTGTTTATAAAAAAAGATTCACTAATGTCTTTTATAACCGCGCAAAGCGCGGAAAATCCACTAGTTTTGTGAATAAATCTAAAGCGTAGGGTTTTCCTTTCTTTAGGCCTCTTTCTCGCACCACGACCTAAGATTAGAATTCTTCCAATCTTGTTACTGTTGCTACCTTCTGTTGTGCAGTCTGTACGAATTTATCCCTATATGTGCGCCTACACAACTCTTCTCTCCTTTTCTCTTCTAGCTATTATCCAATCGCTAGGCCTCACTTTGTGAAAATATACAGAACTATGACAAGCTGTCCCTCTAGGCATCTATAGGTGTACTAAAGTCCTTCGTTTGGTACTTTATCGAACTTACGACTATTTTTATACCTTGTTTCATAGCCTTAGTTATCTATCCTTATGGATTTACTGCATCTAGGTAAGCCAGACTATACTTTAACACTTACTTCGATTTATTATTACCAAGGTCTACTATCCAACTCTAAGTTACTCTCTCGCTTCTTATCCTATATGTATAAATCTAAGTCCATTAATTCTTCCTCGTTACTATTCATCTTAAGAATGACATCCTAATTAATATCATCTCATACTTTGGAACTTTTATACATCTATTGTTGATTCACCTTAATGCTAATCTATAATCCACCACTGATGACGTGAACCCTCTTATGTAACAATGTCACTAGGGCTCACGTCTCATCGAGGAACATCTGAAGTGATTAGCCAGATCCACCTAGGGGCGATACTATACTTCAATAAACGTATTTCATAGTATCCCAATGTGATTCATCTCATGGGGGGTATTCTAATCCTGTGCAATTCATGAAATACCTTTTCTTTAAGTCATTACTCAATCAAAGGCTTAAACATCGTTCTCTTTTGATTTATCACAATTACACTCTCATTCTACTACTAAGGCAACATTCCATCTTTTATATTTATACTACTCGCAACCTTCCTAATTGCTAGCACCATAGCTTTCCGTATGTTATTATGGTATCTCAAGGGAAACATCATGTTATCTCTAACAATTCTTTACTCTCTTAACTAGACCTCTCGGTAATATGAAACCATAGGCTGGAAGATATGCCACTGACGACACAACTATCATTTTTTGATACTGAATCACGGCGTTTCTAGCCGTCTATCTAAAATCTGGACTATTATCAACCTTTTGCACTTAAGTATATTGTACATTCTTTACCTTTACCTTTATTATCTTTAAATCTTGCAACTTATCTTTTGTCACTTTTATAACCTTCCTTCCACGTAGGTGGAATTCACGTCCACACCGTAAAGTTCCACTATAGTACTTGCACCTCTGATGCATACATATTCCGACGGGAGCTTTATACTAATTTCTTATAAGGCTGGTACTCTTTTTAATGGATTTATCATAGAGTCATTATAGAATATGGCTACTATATTATCTCTCTTGTACCTCTGATATTAAGAGTGATTCTGCAATGTTCTGAATCATGATTTCTATAATTATCTGGATCTAATAATCAGACTCCTGATCTACTTAGTTGATGCAACTCTTTAGTTTCCTCTTCTCTCTTAGACTTTCAGTACGCTTAAGCCATCTTTCGATCTGTGACTCAGGGTATTAGTTATTACTTTAGCCTTTCGTGGATGCCATGGAACATCCATGATATAACCTCCTAACAATTCGAGCCTTTGTCTATCACATGCTTAATTCTTTTAACTTATACTGGACTCTGCTATAGTTGTATGAATGGAAACATATATGCTGCATGAATAATACTCAGAATCTAAAGTGCGTTCATAACGTAACTAATTCTGAGTCATTTATCGAATAATTCCTTTCGTGCCTTCTCGTCTTTCTTTAAACGCGAGCAATTACTTATCCTGATCTTTCTGGCACTTGTTGCATAAATACTTAGGCTTATCTTAGTTCCCACGCATGTTGGAATATTGTGCAAATCATATGATCACAAATATTACTTTTGATTTTTTTACTTCCCGTTCATTAGTCTCGATAGGTGCCACTTTTTTATGGAGTGCATACAATGCTATAGTGAGACTGTTGTTACAATACCATTTCTTCTTCGGGTTAGTATGTTTAGGTTGAAGTCGTCTTCCTTATTTCCTTAGATAGTATTTTGTTGTAGTACTTAGGGAAGACACTTTGACTCTTGTAAAGCTGCGGGCTTATTACATCATATACCCGAATTATTGATTTTCTTACTCACATATAAATATTCTTAATTACATACCTATCTTCCCTTGTTCTCATAGGGTTACTTTTGAATTCAAATTATTTTTTCTCCCCTGTGACACTCTCTTTTATTTCTGTAACACCTATATAGCAACTATAACTACCTCAACTCCTATCTGAATATTTCTCAAGGATTATAATGTCGTATCTGTGAGACTGAATTCTCTATGCTTGGGTTCACTAGGTTTATCTTGCACAATCTGCTTTTGTATCCTCTTTTCTAGCCATAACTAGGCTCTTCCTGAATCAACTACTAACTACTCATTGGTCCATTCTCATATCTATGTTTCGCATAATCTCTCTTGGATTGTTTCCTTTGTCTTAACTTACCTCTCGCATTGGCTCCTTATGTATCAAGTGGTCATTCATACTTATTTATCAATAACATCATGGGAGGGAACCCTTACTGCATCTCCTCGTCATCGTACTTGCATAATGTTCTAGAGTTATAACATATCTGTATGATCTGAATAAATGCAATCTCACCCCTTTCACCTTTTTACTGCATTATTCCTTTACTATTCCAAAATTACCTCTTCATCTTTGGCATTTTTCTACATCTTCACTGACTCTTACTTACCTTGTGGTAACCCTTATGTACCAAGGATACCTCAATTCTTTATGCATGAGAGTGACACCTAGTATAACTGGCGCACTTAGTCCCTTAAGCTTAACTCTCCTCACAGTGCTTGCTTTAGGGAATCATATTGTTGAATGACCTTTAAAGGTTATTCTTCTGTTGTCCATCCTATTTTTGCTGGAACACGATCTCAAAAAGTCTCACAATGTTGACTATTACCAAATCCTCTGGTCCCTAATTCATGTAATCCTCTGGTCCCTAATTCATGTTCGATTTATCTTTGTAACGACCCGACCAGTCGTTCTGTGAGAATAGCCCTGTTTTCCCTGTTTCACCTTTGTTATGTGCTAGTTAACCTAATTATGATGTGTGGGGTCAGTTGGTTCGAGTTCGGGGTGGTTGTGGTGAGAACTGAGACACTTAGTCTCTCAAATTGGCTTAATAGTTGGAAAAGTTAACCGGGCGTTGACATATTGGCAAACAACCTCGGAATGTATATTTTATGGTTCGGATAGATTCTTTAGGTGATTTAGGACTTAGGATTGGGTTCACAATGTGGTTTTGATGTCCGGTGTAAAATTAGGCTTGAATTGGCGAAGTTGAATTTTTGGCGATTTCTGATCGGCAGTGGAAAATTAGCTATCGGGGTCAGAATGGAATTCCGAAAGTTGGAGCAGGTTCGTAGTGTCATTTTGGACGTGTGTGCAAACTTTCAGGCCATTCGAACGTGTTTTGGTTGGTTTCGGAATCATTGGCAAAATTTAGAAATTTCAAAGTTCATAGGCTTGAATCTGATGTGATCTTGGTATTTTAGCATTTTTTTGGGTGTTTCGAAGGGTCGAATAAGTTTGAATAAGGTTATGGGACTTGTTTGTGTTTTTGGTTTGTGTCCCGAGGGGCTCGGGATGATTTCGGATGGTCATCAGAAGGATTAAAGTTGGAAAATGCAGCTGAAGAAGATGCTGGTGCAAGGTTTCTGGTGTGGCCGCACCTGCGGAAGGGTAGCCGCAGGTGCAAGCCAGCATGCGGAGGTGCGAGATTGGGAAATCTATGAAGGAACCGCAGAAGCAGAAGTTTGGGCTGCACCTGCGAGTCCGCAGATGCGGTAAGTGAGCGCAGGTGTGGAAGTGGTCGGTCAAGTAGGGATTCGCAGGTGCGCACCTTGGACCACAGGTACGGGTCCGCAGGTGCTGGGAAAAGGCCACAGATGCTGTTTCACTGGGCAAGAATTATAAATAGATGCCTTTGCGAGTTTTTGGCTTATTTCATCATATTTTTATACGGGCTGAGGCTTTTGGGAGCATATTGAAGAGGGATTTCAAAGGATTTTCGTGGAGGTAAGTTTCTTAGACCTAAAACTCGTTTCTATGTTGATATTTGACGGATTAAGCTTGGAATTAATGGAATTTAATGGCATAAATTGGGGGTTTAGGGCTTGGGAAATTGAGACTTAAAATTGAGGTATTGAGGGGTCAATTATAGTCATATTTCGATGCATTTTATATGTATAGACTCGGGAAAGGATGAGGATTCTTGTGATGCAATTTTTATAGCATTTCGAGAAGTGGGCTCAAGGGTCGGATTTGGCCACTTTAGCAGTTTGTGCGCAGTTGTGATAATTTTCGAATGGATTTTGTCTTTCTAGCATAATTTGATGATATTAATCTGATTTTGATAGATTCGTAGCATTTGTGAGCCGATTCGAGGGGCAAGAGGATCGTGGAGTAGTTTTCGGGCCGGTTTGAGGTAAGTAAAGATTGTAACTCTAACCTGAGGGTATGAAACCCCGATATTTCACTTTGTTTTTGTAAATGAGGTGACGCACATGCTAGGTGACGAGCGTGTAGGCGTGCATCGGTTGGGATTATGACTTGGTCCGTCCCGTGGCGACTATTATGCCACGTATTTGGTTTGAAATCATAAGATGTCCTATATTTTTTAGGTTTATATTATATTATGGGCAGTATGCCAAGTTTGGGGCCTTGTGCTGATCTGTTTGGAGCCCCAGGGGTATTTTTACACTATTCTCACACTATTTGATAGAACATTTGTGAACTCAGTCATGCTTATTACTTGTTGCTATTTCACTGTTATCACAATGTTTTAGAATACTTTGAGGTATGTGGGGCTGAGTCATGTGATGTTGAGATGAATTGCCTGAGTGGCTGTTTCAACCCCCTCTTTCCTCCCCTTTCGGATCGGTCAGGGTATTCGACATTATTGGGACAACTCGTTTCCTTTTGGGAAAGGGATAAGGAATTGATGAGTCGCCACCTAACGATTTTAAGGTGCGTCACAATAACACTAATTGAATAACTAGAGATTGGGTAAGGACTTGAAGTTACTCCAAGGGGAAGGTGTTAGGCACCCCTGAAAGTCCACAATTGTGGTTCCCGGCCAAACAAGCTTTGTGAATTTAAAACAGGTAGCACATAAGCAATAAAACCACATAGGTAAACAAATAAAGATTTTGAGAAGATTCGCAGTCTAAGCACACATATGTGATAAAGATTAAAAGATTTAGAGTCTAGGCACACATATAAAGTTCTGAAATATTTATGATCTAAACACACATATGTAAGGGATATGGGGTCCTAGGTTGTTTATCCTATAGGATCACATCAGTACAATGCCCAATAATCACTCCTCAAAAGAGGGGCTACACGTTGCATTAGCGTTAGAGGAATTTAGGACCTCTACCTATAGGCAGTTCTAGACAGACCCCTAAGGTTGAAAGGAAGAAAATACTAGGCGACATGCAAGAACAGATATGACTTGAACAGATAAAACAGGAAAGAAGCAATTAAGAGGCTCAAGTTTACCTCCACAACTACTGCATGTAAACAGCACGTCTCAAACACAAACAAGGGCAGTATTATTAACTACGATCCTAAAACATGATGTCTAGGTGAGTATCAGAATACAAGAGATATGCAGATTTATTTTATAAACCCAGAAGTAGGGGCCCTAATCAGTCTGCCTACTGATTTTAAGCCTGTGTCTTTAAACAATAAACACAACCAAGCAGTGTTCCAGCTTTTAAAGGGATTGATTACCTAAGGCTTGCCTGGGCGTGGGATTGTGCATAATAATTACTAGAATTGTTAAAAACAGTTAATAAGTTATTTTACCTAAAAGCATGTTGTTCCAGGTTATACAATTTATGCAGAGATTGTTACTAGTTTTATTAAGGGCAAGACAATTAGATGTGACACTGTTTCTACCTATTTCATGAGCCAATAGTTAAACTAGGCGTGGTTAAGCCGATGTAAACGAAATCCTAGAGTAGGATATCTAATATGCACATATAAATGCAGGATGGTTAAGACATAATTTCATGATACATAGAATTCCTAAAGGCATGATTTCTAAAATTCACAAAGAGTTACAGGGTGATGGAGACATGATTTTGAATGCACGAGAGTAATAGTTTTTATGTTAACGTTGTTTATTGTCCTAGGAGCAGGATTTCTAAGTGATAAACATGAAGCATGGATGAGATGATGAAACAGTAGACATGAAATCCTAGGAATATGGTATCTAGTGCATGCTTGGCATGGTTTGAATGAACATGCTGGTCCTAAAACATGGATTCTAATACAGGTAGAAACAATGTAAAGCTTAAAACATGATTTCTACCCGATGATGTTAAAAGAACTATATGGCTACCCTCCCCACTTCACTAGCCATCCCCAATATCTGTTTACAAATAATTATTACAAACCAACTGAGTAAATTACATAAATAGATAAAGGAAAAGAAGAAGTGAAACTATAGGGAGCTTGAAAAACATGCCCAAATTCCCAGAACCACAAGTGCCTAAATGTTTCATAGCCTTTCTTATATCCGGGTGTGTTAGAGTTCCCTAAGGACCTTAAAGGATCCCGGGAAGTGCTCACACCCAGATTTCATAACCATAATTGAGTAAGTGCAGTGTGGAAGGTCCAGCCCCATTTCATCAGAGTTTAGAGGGATCTCACAAGAATCCCAAGGTAGTCATACATTGGNAAGGACCTAAGAGTAGTGAGAGTGCTTGACATAGTTTTGAAAAGGGTTTAAATAGGAAAACAATATTTATAAGAAGGGATTCAGTTACAGTAGTTTTATAAAATAGGATAGTTATTTAGTAGTAAACAATTTTTATAAGAGTGGTGAAATCAAACGAACAACAGATCAAACACAGAGCCAAACATGTTCAACAATACTCAAATAACAACCCTTCATGCAAGGATAATTGGGGACTAGGAACACATAATACACATATAATAAACACAAGTCTCTTGCAATTAAAGGGTAGCTAATAGTGTGAATAGTGAGACATGAATTCAGGAGTGCTAATTAGAACATAGTCACAGAATCAGAAGTGCTTAGGGGGGGTCATGGGAGTGGGAGATGACATAGCATAGGATTTCATAGCAGTAATGAGGACATAGAAGCAATAAACATGATTGAGAATAGCATCAGGGAAACAAATCAATAAGGCATACCAGAACTAGGCTACTAGTACACAAGCATCAAAACAGAATTGAATCATTTTGAATTAGATTACAAGTTTATAAGAACATGCTAATCCTAAAGAGTTAAGAAATAATTAGCGTACTAGATGAAGAAATGATGCAAAAAATTCAATTGCATGTTGAGCAGCAAAACAATAGATAGAAACAAATCAGGAACATGATAAATTGAAGCAGTAAAAGAAACATATTGGTTATTGGACTTAAATTGAAAATCAGAGCATACCAATAAAGGGATAGTAAACACAAAGGTGAAGGGGGCAGGAGAGAACGATAGTTAGCCTTGGCTTGCAGCCGGCTAACTCAGAATAATAGTAAATGAAACAAGAAAAGAGCAGAAAGCTTTGAATGTAGGAGATAGATTTTGAACTAATGTGTTCGTGTCTGTTTAGTGTCAACGAGAGAGAGCATATATAGTAGTTTGCAACTAGGTAGGATAAGATAACAATCAAAGTCAGGCAGTTATTGGGGAATCAAAATCAATCAACATAAGATCAATATAACTACTCCTTTCAATTAAGGAGTTAACTTTGAACGGTCATAGACATGCAATAAATAAGGAAAGATACCATATGGATGGAATATAACACAATAAAGAAATAATATCATCACAGTATCAGTATAGAACATGTAATTGAGGTTAGGTTTAGAGAACTATAATTAAGGAAATAACATAAGAATTAATTTGACAGCATAGTCGACCATAAAATAAGGCAAGAAATAAGCTAAGGTCGGAAAATCAGCAGGGAAATCATCATAAGGTATTAGTGAAAGGTATCAATCACAGGGAATCAAGGGTTCAAATAAGAAATAGTACTCATTAGGGGGAATCAACACAAATTGCACAGAATAAACAAATGATAAGCAAGGCAGAAGGCAAGAATTAGAACATTAATAGACATGGTAAAGTAAAGATTATATAGAATCAGAGATTCAAACTGGAATATAGTAATGATAAACATAAACCTCTGAGAGTTAGCGAGGTAAGCACATAATAGGTAGAAATAGGTAGAATCAGAAACCATAGTAAGTTAAACAGGGTGAAAATCACAAAAATACTCAGATTAATCGAAGTAGATTCATGAGAATCAAACATGCAAACAAGTTTTAGAGAACTAACAGTAAAGACGAAATCAGAATCCAAAGATTAAATAAAGAAACTTAAGGCTTTCAACATAATAAAATCAGATGAAGGAAATCTTGAACAAATTGTTTAAACACAGTGAAAATCACAAAATAACACTAAAGTCAGAAGAAGAGTCATTTTTTCAAAAGGAGTTAAGAAACCCTAGTTTTAAGATGAAGAGATGCTTTAGGAAAATTAGAAAATATTTAAGAAAACAGTAAAGATAACTCGAATAGATCCAGTGTTAAAATTAGGGTTTCATAGAGAGAACCCAAAGAGAGAAAGAGAGAGTCGGCTTAGAAACTACAGGTTCTAGACGGAGATGGGAGGACCTTACTCAGATGGCCATGTACAGCCTGAGAATGACATGAAAAACATGGGAGATCAGTGAACCTCCTTCTGGTTCCTTTGAGGACCTTAAGGCAGCAATAACCCGGTGTAGGAAGGAGCCATGGAGGCTAGGATGGCAGTGAGACCACCATAGTTACCGACAAGTCAACGACCAGTGAGAGGTTAGGTTTAGCAGAGAGAGTTTGAGAGATGAGAGAGATGTGTAACGGCGGAGTTAAAGAGAGAAATGATAGGGGAAGGAGGGTAGTCTCTAGGGTTAATTAAGGAAAGGGGAGATCTCGACCGTTGATTAAAATTGATCAACGGTCCAGATTAGACAAGGGATTGGGTCAGGCAGGATAGTGTAATGGGCTTGGGCTATTTGGGCCATTTTTAATCAGACTTGGGTCTGGTTTAATTAGGTTATAAATGAAATGGAAGTTGCTATCTGTTAAATACCCCATGTAAATTAATTAAAATAATTTATAAAAATAGCTGTTAATTATAAAAATGAATTTCATGCGTAGAAAATAATTAAGATGATTACTTAGTATTTTAGATATACAAATAATTAATTTCTGGATAAAAAATAGTTTAAAATCGTATGATTGGGATATAATTGCAAAGTTATTGCAATTATACCTAAAAGGTTCCAATTTGGCTAATTATGAAATAATTTAGTCTTAATAGGACAAAAAGTATTTAATGAAACCAAAAAATGCTTTTGAAATCATTTGTAATGCAATTTTATAATTATTTGTGGGCAATAAAATGCTGGAGATTAATACAAATAGAGGGAAATTGTGGAAAAATATCAATTGCTATTGATATATAATTTTGAAGCTATATATGCAAATTTAAAATATTTTGAGAAAAAATTGGGTATCAAAAGCTGCCTTTCTTTACCCGGAAAGGATGAAAGAGTTGTCGGGTAAAGACATGATGGCCAATTTTGACCGAGCGAAATGGATAAGGAGAGATTTGGGGCCGCGCCCTGGTTTCTGAGCTGCCTACATATCCTTGGTTTTACAGGAATTAGGCCGTATGTAGTTCCGTATTCATCGGCAAAGGATACTGATGAATTTATCACAAGAATGAATGCAACATCTAGGGATAGGCAACTGGACGGTTTACGAAATATCGGGTTCGAGACGGTTGGGAGAACTTAAGCGGGATTACTCCTGATGGGATACCGTTGCTCGGCGGGTTACATGGAAATAAAGTAATACAAGCGTATACTATGCATAATTTTAAACATGATGCAAGTTCCGGTTGGAGTATGAATGTTGTCTTCAGACGGTTAGGGATGACGTCCTCAGACCATGATGTCCTGGGCCATGAATTGTTTGGTGACAGATTCGCAGGCCATGAAATGATGTTCTCGGGTCGTGAAGATGGTGCCTCCGAACGATGACACCTTTGAATAATGATATGAAAAATTGAGAGAGATCCTCAGGCCATGACATGACATTTTTGGGCCATGAAGATGGTTCCCCCGAACTACGACGCATGTGGACAAGTTGGCGATATTTCAGCCCATGATGCAATAACACGATGTCAACAAGACAAATCTTAGTCATGTGAAGTTGAGGGCAGAGCATAGCCCGAAAAAAGAGCAAAGTAGATAATGTTGGAGATACAACGCTTAGTCTCGATGAAAAGAATGTAAATTGGAGGCAGAGCTTAGCCTCATGCAAGTATGGAGACAGAGCTTAGTCTTATGCAAATGAAGGCACATATTAGTCTTGTGCGAATGCAGAGGTAGAGATTAACCTCATGCAAGGTAGAGAAAGAGATTAGTCTCATGCAAGATGCGGGACATGGCTTAGTCCCATGCAAATGAAGGCATAGATTAACCGTATGCAAAAGGAAGGCAGATATTAGCATTATACATATGGGGGAGGTAGAGCTTAACCTCATGCAGGATGAAGGAAGATATTAGCCTTATGCAAGGGAAGGCAACGTTTAGCCTTATGTAGAAAGTAGAATGAACATCAGATAGTAGCAGAATTTCTTAGCTGGTAGCAGATTTTGATAACGCGATTATTGTGAGAATTGTGACTTTGCGGCATGTCTATCCTTTGTCCCTGTAGCCAAAGAAAAATCGTGAGTTTTGTAGATGGGGGAAGTTGATTCGTGTCTCCGCTGGATCTACTTGCTTTGCTCTTCTTTGTTTGATGATTCTGTTTGCATCATCGGGGCAACGTTTGCTAAATAGAGCTATATTTTGAAAACATGCATGATTTTATAAAGACATAGTAAAAATATATTTTGAGAAATTTAGATGAACCGATGACTGTGGCATGGTTCAAGACATTGCAACCACTCATGGTACGGAATTTTGAGGGTCCTCCTCAAAATTCTGCCCTAGTTAGATGGTTGACGAACTAACCATTGTACATGCTGCGATAACTGAACTTGCTTCAGAATTTTGAGGGTCCTTCTCAAAATTCTGCCCCAGTTTCCAATTTCGGGCTGCCTACGTATCCCCTCTTAAATGGGAACCAGGTTAGTCGTAGTTCAGTTTACATGATTGAAGAAAAGCATAGAAAGTTACACATAATATCATTTCACTGCATGTGAATTGATTGGCTTTGGCCAAACTTCTCTGTCTATTTCTGCAAGTATGAGAGCTCCTCCTGTCAATACTCGGTGAACCATATACGGACCTTTCCAGTAGGGAGAAAATTTCCCTTTATCTTCGTCTTGATGTGGAAAAATCTTCTTTAACACCAGTTGCCCCGGTGTGAACTGTCTTGGCTTGACTCTCTTGTTGAAGGCTCTGGACATTCTATTCTGATAAAGTTTACCATGACATGTTACATTCATCCTTTTCCCATCTATGAAGACCAACTGCTCATAGTGGACTTTTATCCATTCCATGTCGTTGAGCTCAGCTTCTTGTATTATTCTTAAGGAAGGGATCCCCACTTCGGCAGGGATAAAAACTTCCGTACCATAAAAAAGTAAATAAGGAGTTGCCCTAGTTGATGTGCGGACTGTGGTGTGGTATCCCAGTAAAGCGAATGATAATTTTTCATGCCACTATTTGTGCTTTTCTATCATCTTTCTCAATATATTTTTGATGTTATTGTTGGAGGCTTCCACAGCTGCATTCATCTGTGCTCTGTAGTCTGTGGAATTACTGTGCTTGATTTTGAAAGTCTCGCACATGAATTTCATTAGATCACTGTTGAGATTGGAGCCGTTGTTGGTGATGATTGACTCCAGAACCCCGAACCGACAAATGATACGGTCACGGACAAAGTCTTCCATGACATTCTTAGTCACTGCTTTGAAGACGCTGCTTCAACCCACTTGGTGAAATAATTAATAGCTACTAAGATGAATCTGTGTCAATTTGAGGCGGTAGCCTCTATTGGTCCAATAAAATCAATTCCCCAAGCGATGAACGGCCAAGCCAAGCTTGTTGCATTGAGCTCATATTGGGGTATCTTTATCGTATCTGTATGTACCTGACATTGATAATATTTCCGAACATATTGGATGCAGTCCGTTTCCATGGTCATCTAGAAGTAACCGGCTCTGAGCATTTTCTTTGCTAAGACAAAACCACTCATGTGTGGGCCATATGTCCCAACATGTATTTCTTAAAGTTGTCTGGAGGCTTCCTTTGCATCGACACATCTTAATAATCCCAAGTAGGAGTCCTTCTATACAGGTTTCCTCCGCTGAGAAAGAAATTGTTGGACAATCTCCGGAGTGTGCGTTTCTGAGTGTGATTTGCAAGCTCTGGGTACTCTCCCTTTGACATATATTCCCTGATGTCGTTGAACCATGGTATCCCGTCTGCTTCCTCTTGAATGTGGGCGCAGTATGCCGGTTGGATATGGATCTTTACTGGAATAGGATCAATGAAGTTCGTATCTGGGTGCTGTATCATGGATGATAGAGTGGCCAATGCATCGGCAAACTCGTTCTGAATTCTAGGGACGTGCCGAAATTCTATTTTTGTGAACCTTTTCCTCAATTCCTGCACATGGTGCTGATATAGAAATATCTTGGAATTCTTGGTAGCCCATTCTCCTTGTACTTGGTGTATTAGCAGATTTGAGTCACCAATTACTAGAAACTCCTAGATATTCATGTCAATGGCCATATTGAGACCTAAGATGTGGGCCTCATATTCTGCTATATTGTTGGTACAAGGAAATCTGAGTTTGGCACACAATGGGTAGTGTTGACCTGTTTCTGATATCAGGAAAACTCCAATAACGATCCTTTGAAATTTGCTGCTCCGTTGAATAACTTTCTTCACCCATCATAGGATTCTTTAATGTCTTCCCCTATGAATGACACTTCTTAATCGGGAAAATATGTTTTCAGAGTTTTGTATTCTCCTCCCACGGGGTTCTCGGCAAGATGATCTGCTAGTGCTTTCCCCTTGACTGCTTTGTTAGTTAAATAGACAATGTCGAACTCACTCAGCAGTATTTGCCATTTGGCCAGTTTGACAGTAGGCATAGGCTTCTGAAAGATATATTTGAGGGGATCCATCCTTGATATGAGGTACGTTGTGTAGGCACAGAAGTAATGCCTCAGTGTCTGGGTTACCCTGGTTAGAGCACAACATGTACGTTCCAGAAGAGAATATCGTGCCTCATGTGGAGTGAACTTCTTACTCAGATAATAAATAGCATGTTCCTTTCTTCCTGTCTCATCGTGCTTCCCTAGAACGCAGCCAAAAACTCCATCTAATACCGCAAGGTAGAGTAGCAAGGGTCTACCTGGCTCTAGAGGGAGCAAGACTGGTGATGGTGACAAGTATTCCTTGATTCTGTCGAAAGATTTATTACAATCATCGGTCCATTCAGTCGCAGCATCTTTCTTTAGCATCTTGAAGATTGGTTCACATATAACCGTGGACTGCGCTATGAATCGGCTGATGTAGTTAAGGTGTCCCAGGAAACTCATCACATCTTTCTTGTTCTTTGGCGGTGGAAATTCTTGGATGGATTTGACCTTTGATGTATACAGTTCTATTTCTCGGCGGCTGACGATGAACCCAAGAAATTTCCCACCAGAAACTCCGAACGCACACTTTGCGGGGTTTAACTTCAAGTTGTACTTTCGCAGCCTGTCGAAGAATTTTCTCAAATCTGTTGTATGGTTAGTGGCTCTCTTGGACTTTATGATGAAGTCATCCACATACAACTAAAATTATTTATGTATCATATCACATATGATAGTGGTCATAGCTCTCATATAGGTGGCCCCAACATTATTTAAGCTGAATGGCATCATCTTATAATAGTATACCCCCCACGACGTAATGAAATCTATTTTCTCAGCGTCTTCCTCGTCCATCCAAATCTGGTGGTAACCAGCAAAACAATCCACAAACGATTGAAGTTCATGCTTTGCACGATTGTCAATCAAGATGTGTATGTTCGGGAGAGGAAAATCATCCTTCAGACTGGCCCGGTTGAGATCCCTGTAGTAGACACAAACTCTGACCTTTCCATCTTTCTTGAGTACTGGCACGATGTTGGCTAACCATTATGTATATTCAACTACCCTGGTAACTTCCTCTTTGATTTTCAGACTCATATCAGGCTTGAATTTTATGAGCTTCTGCTTTACCGGCGGGCACATTGGATTGGTTGGTAACTTGTGAGACACAATGGATGTACTTAGACCAGTCATCTCATCGTACGACTATGCAAGTATATCTTCATACTCTTTCAAGAATTATGTGTATTCCACTTTCTCTGATGGCGATAGATGAATGCTGATGCGAGTTTCTTTGATAGTTTGTGAATCTCTCAGGTTGACTATCTCGATTTTGTCCACATTGGACTTAGGTCTAGTTGCAAAATCCTCAACTTCTTTGATAATTTCATCGGGTATGGTATCTTCTTCTTCTGAATCACTGTCCTTTTGTTGCGTTGTCTCATTGCATGTCACAGTCATTGGTTCATCAAGATAGGAAATAGTAATGCTGTAAGATAAGATAATGAGAGAAAATGATAGTAAATGAATACAGATTCGTTGAAACATAAAAGTGATTTTCGAATGTTTTGGAACATTCGAGATTTTAATTGAAAATGCAAAAATGGAAATGCTCAAAAGGAAATCATTAGCAAAATGAAATAAACAATGCTTGTTCAGTCTTGCTACCCCGGGACTCGTCGGGCCCTGGATGGTCTAACAGTTCAATTCTTGAGGAATGATCCCTTACTCACTATTTGGATGGTAGGGCCTTCCTCTTCCTCCTCCTCAACAATAACACAACAATCCATGTCACCATCTTCTAGGAATAAATCTTTCAAAGCTGCTAGAGTTTATTCTTCTTCTGAAAAGTAGTGGGTTGACACTGTCACTGTAATTGGTGCGGCTATCTTCACTTCAAATGGGACAGGTGCCGTGGAAGGTGAGATTACCTCAACCTCAAATGGCACAAATGCATCCGCAGGTGGTTCCACTTCAAACTTAAATGGGACTGACGCAACTATCTCAACATTTCCTGACGGCTAAATCTAGACTATGATGGGATTAAGTGTGACCGTTGGCTTCTTTGGGTCATCACCTTCTTTGATTAATCCAATTGACCCCATTCTTACTCTATCTCTACCGTGTTGATGCATCCACCCTTATGGTCTGGGAGCGGATTGTTGTGGACATTGGGAGTAGCTTCCTTTTCTTGGATGACCTTATTATCAATCAAAGACTGGATTTTATCCTTATGTGAATGACATTCATCAACCGTATGCCCCTTCGTGTTGGAATAGTATGCATATGTTTTATTTGGGTTGACCCATTGGGATGGATTTTCAGGGGTTATAGCAGGGATATGAGTGACATAACCAGCAGCTTTTAATCTTTCATACAGTTGGTCGATAGGTTCAGCAATGGCAATGTATTGTTTAGGAGGTCTGTGATCAAATTTGGGTCGAGGTCTCGGGAAAATTTGGCGAGTAGGGGGTGATTGGAAGTGAGATGGCTGAGAGTTGTACGTATGATAAACATGAGATGTTTTGGAGTATATGGGGGAAGTAGGTTGATATGTAGATGCTGGAGATGGCTGATATGTTGATGGAGGTGCTGACTGATAGGTGGGCAAGGGTGCTTGATAGGTGCGTAGGGAAGTTCGGTATACCAACGGAGATTTGGGTCCCTGTGCAACCATTACTGTTACTGCATCTTTCTTCTTAGATATACCACCAGACTGCAAGCTTTTCTTAGTGGCTTGTAGTGCTTCAATATTACTAACCATTTCGCTCTTAATCCCTTATTTAGCTCTCTTCCCTAGCTTGATGATGTTAGAGAATTTGTGGTTTTCCTCTACCATCAGCCTTTCATAATACTGCGGGTCCTGTGCACAGACGAAGAATTTGTTCATTTGTTCTTCATCTTGGGTAGGCCTGACCTTGGATGCTTAAGATCTTTAGTGAATGTCATACTAGCAAAAAGTTTCGGTGGGCTTCTTCTTGAGGTTCTGGATATAAAATACGTCTGGAGCATTCTCCGTGTTGAACCTGAACCGATCCATGAAATTTGAGGTGATGCCTACCCAGTTGGACTACTTCGTAGAGTCTTGGCTGATTTACCAAGACAAAGCATCTCCGGTGAGGCTCCTTATGAACAATTTCATGCGAATCTTCTTATCTCTTCCTACTCCAACCAAGTTATCACAATAGGTTCTCAGATGGACCCTAGGATCATCTGTACCATTGAACAATTTGAATTTAGGAGGTTTGTAACCCTCCGGTAGTTCAACATCAAGTTGTATGCAGTGATCTTCATAGTTCAATCCCTCAACTCTTTTACTTCCTTCGACACCCTGGACACGGCTAGTTAGTCTCTTGAGTTATTCGGCCAAGTTCTTAATTAGCATATCCTTCTCACCGGATTCAAGTGTGTAAAAAATAGGTTGGGTGGAGTGAGGTAGAGTCCCCACGTATATGGAGTTGTTATGCTGGATTGGCACCTGAGCATAGAGATGGTCGTCAGTGGAGCTTTGTGGTTCGAGGATGATCAGTGGGGTGTTTCTCAGAGTGTGGCAAGTGTTGCATTGTGGGGGAATAGTTTGAATTTTTTGTGGAGTTGTACGGTGGTGAGTTGTGGGAGGGTTCTGTTTGTTTGGGGTATTCTGAGGAGGTATGGGGTTTTGGGTGTTCAGATGATTGACATCTGGAACACTAAGTGAGAAGGACAAATTTGCCAATTTCCGGACATGCTCAAGCTCCCCTTGGAGTTTCAACAACCTTTCCTCGAGTTGTGACATAGAATTATTCTGAACTGAGTACCTTGATTGTAAAGAGCTTCTGTCGTTCCACTAGCGTTGTGTTTTCCTGTCTGATGTTGCCCAAATCTTCCATCTTGCCTTTGCCTTTACCTTTAAGTGGACTAGGAGAAAGAGGAGGTAGAGGGCCCGTGGATCTTGTGTGATATGATGATGATGCCAGAATGCACGGACCAACCTTTGGGAAGGGGAATAATCAAAAGAGAAACAAAAACAAAAAATAAAAGGTAGCCAAGTCAGTGAGGATCATGAGAAAATATTGCAGTATTTAAACACATAGTGTAGGAATAAACGAGTGTCCTAATTTGGGAGCCTTGTTGTGCCAGAGGTAGGCCTAGCGACAAGTTGATTTTGGAGAAGTTAGATGCAGAAATGCCTCATTTCAATAATGTAAAATAGACGAGTCCAAAACCATACTAAAATAATAAGCAGGAAAAAAAGTCACTAATGGCACTTGGCCTTATTACATTGGTAAAATCAATGAAAAGGAAAGTAGGCTTAGTCTACTTGGTTCTGTCAATCAGGTTCCCCAAGTCGTGCATGCCCAACAGCAGGTATACCCTTTCTAGATGCCCTCCTTCGTTTCCCTCAACATTCTATTAGTTGGTGACCTTTTTTCTTGTCTTTGCTTCTAGCTCCATCAGACCCTACTCCAAATATTCCAACCCTTCACTAGATTTGATGGCCCTTTGCTTTAACTCATCGATCAGTTCCATATTAGTCTTGTGTTGCTCCAGATGCTCAGCTTTGACTCACGAACCCTGCAGATTATTGTATTTCACCAGTGCCTCAGCCGCTTCGTCTATGACCCTGTTTCTGCTGATGCCTGGCTCAACTAACCCTGCTATGCTGTCTTCCAACCATTATAGGTAAAAGCGTACATGCCCTGCATGGTATCTGTCGGGCTCAATGGTGTTCTTTTATACGATAACCTTGAGATGCCCCAAATGATGAGCTTCATATTAGTACGGGATATCGTTGTCCTGAAAATTTGCCCTGTAATGACTCATTTTGGAGATTCACAGTATAACTTGCTTTCTACCCGCCTCTCTCATGACCCTGATGAGAACATAGGGATATATTCCCCTTAAACCAATCAACACCAGATGCGAAGCATCCCTCGATCTAATGATGAATTCACTGGTAGGGAACCATTCGAACATCCATTGAACCTGGTCCTCCGTCAAATTATCAAAAAACTGCGCCCATTTTGTGGCATTTTTCGGTTGAGCAAACCTATCAGGGATGTAGGTCATCCTCTTAGGGTGGTGGAAGGATATATGATCATTCCACACACTTCGTAGAAATTCCTGACGATATTGGCCTCTCTGGAGATGCTCCAATAACCAAACCTGTAGTAGCAGATTGCAACCCTAAATGTTTTTGGCCACCTTCTAGCAGTGGTCCAAGGCTCGGTATATGTCTGCTATGATCATAGGGACAATGGTATATGTTTTCCCTTCGATCCCTTTCATTAAGGTTTTGGCTACCATAGCCAGTCTACTGTGAATCTGGTCTCCTTTGCTTGGAAACACCATCAGACCCAGGAAGCAAACGACGAACACAAAAATCCTGCGGTGAATACGACCCCAAGAAGTAATAGAGAACTCGTCGTGGAAGATACAATAGGATTTGCTATGGCCATATCGTTCATAGAGATAGTCAAAAGGTATGTAGGACTCTGTCAGACACTTTAAACCATCGTTCTTCTTCGAACCCATCATTTTTAGGAACCCCCCTAGCGGCACGGTTCTCCGGTACCAACAAACCTGGACTGTCCCAAGGTAATCCCACAAAGCCCCCTATCTCCTCCAAGAGGGGGGTCATTTCTATGTTGCCAAAATGGAACACAGACCTTTCTCTGTCCCAGAACATAGTGGCTACTTCGATCAACATGTTGTTTGGTTGAATATCCAGTAAAGAGGGCAAGTTCCCAAGAACCCTCTTCACATGGTTTTTGTCACTGGCCGAGAGGTCTTCCCACCAATCCAACAGTAGTGGTGGTATTCTTTGGACCATGCCGAACCTGGGGACTTAATGCCTCATTTTCTACAAAATAGATAGGTTAGACCCTTACCCCCGCCATACTCGACTATTTATACACATATGATTAGCTTGCATGCATTTAGTTCTCCAAATAAATGCACAGAACGTGATTGCGTCTATTGGGATTATGAAAAACCCAGTGGACTTTTGGATAAGGCTGTCTTAAAGGGTTATCATGCGGACGACACGTTAACACGGCTAGGTTTGACCATGATGCATGCACATTATAATAGAGTAAGGTTTCTATAAGGTTTTAGACTGGTACCATCAAGCGGACAACTTGAGGGGGAAAAGCACGAAAATGTCGACTGCACTGCTGATCGACTAGTTTTATCGCAAATAAGCCTTTCCGAATTTAGGGGTGATATAAAATGGAAGGGCGAAAACACTCATCAAGCGTTGTTGTAGGATTTGTATAGGCACGAGAGAAATATGATGTTGAGCATGATTTATGCAACAATAAATGAGCAATAAAAGTATGTTGTCATGTATTTGCACGTTATGAAAGCGATAAATACAACAGTTATATTTGAAAAAGTAGTTACAAAGGAAAACAAAAAGAAACATGTCAGTTTTGATTCTGAAATGAACAAGTACTTGAAAGAGATTAACAATTAATTGCACATAAAGGGGGGAAGGGAAAGGTTGCAAGTATTAACAAAGTAAAGACAAGTTCACAAAGCAGTTTGAAATGGTAAAATCCTAGATAAATCCCCAGCAGAGTTGCCACGTTGTTGCGCCCCCCTCTTTCCTCCCCTTTCGGATCGGTCAGGGTATTCGACATTATTGGAAAAACTCGTTTCTTTTTGGGAAAGGGATAAGGAATTGAAAAGTCGCCACCTAACGATTTTAAGATGCGTTAGGGAACCTATTAAGGGTCACAATAACATTAATTGAATAACCAGAGAATGGATAAAGGCTTGAAGTTACTCCAGTGATTGGGGAGTCAAAATCAACCAACATAAGATCAATATAACTACACCCTTCAATTAAGGAGTTAACTTTGAACGGTAATAGACATGTAATAAATAAGGAAAGATACCATATGACTGGAATATAACACGATAAAGAAATAATTTCAGCACGGTACTGGTATAGAACAAGTAATTGAGGTTAGGTTCAGAGGATTTTAATTAAGGTAATAACATAAGAATTAATTTGATAGCATAGTTAACCATAAATTAAGGCAAGAAATAAGCTAAGGTCGGAAAATTAGCTGGGAAATCATCACAAAGGATTAGTCAAAGGTATCAATCACACGGAATCAAGGGTTCAAATAGGAAATAGTACTGATTAGGGGTCATCAACACAAATTGCACAGAATCAACACATGATAACCAAGGCATAAGGCAAGAATTAGAACCTTAATAGACATGGTAAAGTAAAGATTATATAGAATCAGGGATTCAAACTGGAATATAGTACTCATAAACATAAACCTCTAAGAGTTAGCGAGGTAAGCACATAATACGCAGAATCAGAAACCCTAGTAAGTTAAATAGGGTGAAAATCACAAAAATACTTTGATTAATCGAATCAAATTCATGAGAATCAAACATGCAAACAAGTTTGAGAAAACGAATACTAAAGACGAACTCAGAACCCAAGATTAAACCAAGACACTTAGGGTTTTCAACATAATAAAATCAGATGAAGGAAAAACTTAAACAAATTGTTTAAGCACAATGAAAATCATTGAATAACAGTAAAGTCAGAAGAAGAGTCATTTTTTGAAAATGGGTTAAGATACCCTAGTTTGATGATGAAGAGATGCTTTAGGAAAATCGGAAAATCTTTAAGAAAACATTAAAGGTAGATCGAATAGACTCAGATCTTCCAGTGTTAAAATTAGGGTTTCAGAGAGAGAACCCAAAGAGAGAGAGGGAGAGAGAGAGAGAGAGAGTTGGCTTAGAAACCACAGATTCTAGCCGGAGATGGGAGGATCTTACTCAGATGGCCATGGACGGCCTGAGAATGACATGAAAACCATGGGAGGTCAGGGAACCACCTTCTGGTTCCTTTGAGGACCTCAAGACAGCAATAACCCCATGTAGGAAGGAGACATGGAGGCTGGGATGGTGGTGAGACCACCATAGTTACCGGCAAGTCGACGGCCGGTGAGAGGTTAGGTTTAGCAGAGAGAGTTTGAGAGATGTATAACGGCAGAGTGAAAGAGAGAAATGAGAGGGGAAGGGGGTAGTCTCTAGGGTTAATTAAGGAAAGGGGAGATCTGGACCATTGATTAAAATTGATCAACGGTCCAGATTAGACAAGGTATTGGGTCGGGTAGGATAGTGTATGGAGCTCGGGGTAATATAGGCCATTTTTAATCAAACTTCGGTCTGGTTTAATTAGGTTATAAATGAGATTGAAGTGGCTATCTATTAAATACCCCATGTAAATTAATTAAAACAATTTATAAAAATAGTTGTTAATTATAAAAATAAATTTCATGCGTAGAAAGTAATTAAGATGATTACTTAGTATTTTAGAAATAAAAATGATTAATTTCTGGATAAAAAATAGTATAATATTGTATGATTGAGCTATAATTGCAAAGTTATTGCAATTATAGCCAAAAGGTGCCAATTTGGCCAATTATGAAATAATTTGGTCTTAATAGGACCAAAAGTAATTAATGAAGCCAAGAAATGATTTTGAAATCACTTGTAATGCAATTTTATAATTATTTGTTGGCAATAAAATGCTGGATAGATTAATACAAATATAGGAAAATTGTGGAAAAATATTAGTTGCTGTTGATATATGATTTTGAAGCTATATATACAAATTTAAAATATTTTGAGGAAAAATTGGGTATCAATACTGGCTTGAGATGATGACTGAGTGAGGCTGAGAGCCAAGTTTGTGAGGATAGTTATGGATCGGGCTGCACGCCACAGCATATATAGATATTATATGGATCGGGCTGCACGCCGCATCATATATATATATATTGGATCGGTCTGCACGCCACAACAATATAGCTCTTGGGTTGTAGGAGCCCCCAGGAGTCTGTACACCCTAGTGAGCGCAATCGACTATTATTTGAATCGGGGTGCACGCTGCAGCATATGTTATGTGGATCGGGGTGCACGCTGCAGTATATGTTATGTGGATTGGGCGGCACGCCGCAGCAGTTTGTGTGGATACATGGTACCTGTTGAGTGAGGGTGTTGAGTGTGAGCATTGAGTATTGATAGATGAGTCACGAGTGACTAAGGGACCTTACGTATGAGTGATATTGTGCCCGAGAGGCTATAAATTATGAGAATATTGTTTTTCACTCATTTTACACTGAGTCTCTTTAATAGATGATGAGTTAATGTTTTATTCAAGTTTAGAAGGGGAACTGGAGTTTGTAAAGTAGTTGGTAAATGTAGTCTTTTGATTACTCTATTTGTTTTCTCTGGCACATGTTTTTATGAAACTATCACTTTTAAATCCTTGTCACTGTACTCAAGTCTTTAGTTACTTTGGTTACTTACTGAGTTGGCGTACTCACATTACTCCCTGCACCTTTGTGTGCAGATGCAGGTACCAGATCTGAGCGTTAGCTGATCTCTCCTTTGCTCGGAGTTTGCTCGAGGATAGAGGAAGCTGTTCGGTGTCCCCAGCTGGCCTTCTTTCCTTTCTTAGTTCGTAGATTTCTAGTATTCTCCAGATTGTACTAGTAGGGGCTTGTTATCAGATATTGTATTTATCTGTTTAGATGCTTATGATAGTTTTATCCGGGTGCCGGGTTGTGGTTAGTTTTAATTTTTGTGGTATTAGTGTTGTTGATTATATCTTTAAAACAGGAACCCTAAATGAATTACTTTGACTTGTGATATTAAACGGACGGCTTTGTGTGTTACTCTCAGTAGTTGGCTGGCCTAGTTTCATGATAGGCGCCATCACAACCTATATTATTTTAGGGTTGTGACAATTGGTATCAGAGCACTAGGTTACATAGGACTCAACGTTCATGATCAGGTTTAGTTGAGTCTTGCGGATCGGTACAAACACGTTTGTACTTATCTTCGAGAGGCTACCGAACCCTTAGGAAGAATCTCATCTTTTTGAATTCTGTCTTGCCATTTTATTGATTATGGAAATCTAAATTATTGTTGTTTCACTCTCTCACAGATGGTGAGGACACGTGCTACCAATCAGGGTGACCAGAAACCAACTAGACCAGCAAGAGGTCGAGGCCGTGGTAGAGGTAGGGGACCAGCCCGTGCAGTAGCCGGGGCAGTACCGGTGAATCCACCTACTATTTAGGATAAGGTTCCCGCCGGGGATATTCCAGCGGGACAGGCTTAGGCACTGGCAGTGCCCATTGTTATTCCGGGTCTTCAGGAGACCCTGGATCCGATCTTGACAGTATGTACTAGCCTTTCCCAGTCAGTTGCTTTATCTTCTACCACTACTACGACTCAGGCCGGGGGAGGCACTCAGACTCCAGCTCCCCCGACACCTGAGAAGGGTACTCAGGGCCTTCAGACATCGGGAGCAGTTCCAGCATAGCTGGTTGCCCTAGTTCAGGACTTCGTGGTTCCAGCTATGCCAGATGATGAGCAGTGCAGGATGGAGAGGTTTAGTAGACTTCAGGCTCAGACATTCAGTGGTGCAGAGGTTGAGGATGCCCTGGGTTTTCCGGATAAGTGTTAGATGATGCTTCGTACTGCTGGGATTTTAGAGACTAGTGGGGCCTCTGCTACTTTTCATTTTTCTGGGGCTGCTTTTACTTGGTGGGAGTCTTTTGAGAGGCGTAGGCCTGTTCGTGCAGCACCCCTCACCTAGCAGCAGTTCTCCACTATCTTTTTGGAGAAGTATGTTCCCCAGTCTCATAGGGAAGAGCAGCGCAGGCAGTTTGAGCAGCTGCGTTAGGGAGTGAATCTTCGAGGCATGGTCCCCAGATTTCTCAGCCCGGCCATTCTTCATTCAGTGCCCTTCCAGCCCAGGGTGCAGCTCGAGCACCATCAGTTCAGGGTTCCTCTATACATGGTTCTTCTAGTGGCCATTCTGGTGCCAGGGGTTCCTTTCAGTCACCACCTCCCACTCCAGGGAGCTGTTATGAGGTCGGAGAGTTCGTGCATATGAGAAGGAAGTGCCCTCATCTTCTTGGAGGTCCATCTCAGATAAGGAGCCAGCCTTCGACTTCAGCTCCAGTTACTTCGCCACCTACCTAGGTAACTAGGGGTGGTTGTCCGTCAGCTAGAGGCCGCCCTAGAGGTGGAGGTTGTGCAGGTGGAGGCCAGGCTCGTATCTATGCACTTCCAGCCAGGCCAGATGCTATGGCCTCCGATGTAGTGATCACATGTATTGTCTTAGTCTGTTGCCGAGATGCTTTGGCCTTATTTGGCCTTGGTTCAACGTATCCCTATGTTTCATCATATTTTGCCCATTTTCTGGATATGCACCATGAGTCTTTAGTTACGTCTGTTAATGTGTCCACTCTGGTGGGCGAGACTATTGTTGTGGACCGTGTGTATCGGTCGTGTGTGGTATCTATTGGGGGTATAGAGAACCGAGTGGACCTACTGTTACTTAGCATGGTTGATTTTGATGCGATATTGGGCATGGATTGGTTATCTCTGTGCCATGCTGTTCTTGATTGTCACGCTAAGACCGTGACCTTAGTTGTGCCAGGATTTCCGACGGTTGAGTGGAAAGGTTTTTCTAAGTATGTGCCTAGTAGGGTGATTTTTTACCTGAAGGCTCGGCGTATGGTTGAAAAAGGGTGTTTATCATATTTGGTTTTTGTGAGGAGTGTCAGTGGTGAGACTCCCGCTATTGATTCGGTTCCGGTGGTCTGTGATTTTTCGGACGTGTTTCCTGCAGACCTGCCAAGCATGCGACCTGACAAGGACATTGATTTTGGTATTGACCTGGTTCCAGGCACTCAGCCTATTTCTGTTCCATCTTATCCTATGGCACAACAGAGTTGAAGGAATTAAAGGGGAATCTTGAGGAACTCCTAGATAAGGGGTTCATTTGTCCTAGTGTGTCACCTTGGGGTGCACTGGTGTTGTTTATGAAGAAGAAGAATGGTTCTATGCGTATGTGTATTGATTATCGGCAGCGGAATAAGGTTACGGTGAAAAATTGGTATCCCTTGCCTTGTATAGATGACTTGTTCGATTAATTGTAGGGTGTCAGAGTATTTTCCAAGATCGACTTGCTATTCGATTATCATCAGTTGAAGATTCGGGAGCCCAACATCCGAAAGACTGCCTTCAGGACTAGATATGGTCATTATGAGTTTCTAGTTATGTCTTTTGGGCTGATCAATGCCCCAGCGGCCTTTATGCACTTGATGCACACTGTGTTCCGACCTTATCTTAAATCCTTCGTCATCGTGTTTATTGACAATATCTTGGTATATTCCTGATCTCGAGGGGATCATGAGCAACATTTGAGAATTATGCTTCAGACTCTGAGGGAGAAGAGGTTGTATGCAAAATTTTTGAAGTGTGAGTTCTGGCTATGATTCGGTAGCTTTCTTGGGGCACGTGGTGTCCAGTGAGGGTATTAAGGTTGATCCAAGGAAGATAGAGGCAGCGCAGAGCTGGCGTAGACCGTCATCAGCTACTGAGATTCGTAGTTTCCTTGGTCTAGCAGGGTACTATCGCCGTTTTGTAGAGGGATTCTCATCTATTATGGCACCTATGACCAGACTCACCCAGAAGGGTGCTCAGTTCAGGTTGACTGAGGAGTGTAAGGAGAGCTTTCAGAAGCTCAAGTCGCCTTTGACTACAGCTCCGGTGTTGGTTTTGCCTACGGGTTCAGGTTCTTATACAGTTTACTGTGATGCCTCGAGAGTTGGCCTTGGAGTGGTTTCGATGTAGGAAGGTAGGGTGATTGCCTCTGCATCCAGACAGTTGAAGGTGAACGAGAAGAATTATCTAGTGCATGATGTTGAGCTAGCAGCCATTGTCCACGCTTTGAAGATTTGGCGCCATTATTTGTATGGAGTACATTGTGAGATTTTCACTGATCACCATAGTTTACAGTATCTGCTTAAGCAGAAGGATCTGAATTTGCATCAGAGTAGGTGGTTGGAGCTCCTCAAGGATTATGACCTCACTATTCTATATCATCCGGGGGAGGCCAATGTATTAGCCGACACCCTGAGTCACAGAGTAGAGAGTTTGGGGAGTCTAGCCTACCTACCAAAAACATAGCAACCTTTAGCACTTGATGTTCAGGCTTTAGCGGGTCAGTTGGTGAGACTGGATCTATCAGAGCTCCCACAAGTATTGGCTTGTGTAGTCTCCAAGTCTTCTCTTTATGATCAGATTAGAGCACACCAGTATGATGACCCACACTTGCTCGTTATTCAGGACAGGGCCCGTCGAGGTGATGCCAGGGATAGGGTTATTGGTGAACATGGGGTCCTGAAGATGCAGGGACGGATTTATGTGCCCAATGTGGATGGGCTCCAAGAGTTGATTCTACCAGAGGCCCATAGTTCGCGGTATTCCATCCATACGGATGCCGTGAAGATCTATTAGGATCTGAGAAAACATTATTGGTGGAGGCGGATGAAGAGGGATATTGTTGACTTCGTGGCTCAGTGTATCAACTGTCAGTAGGTCAAGTATCAGCACCAGAGACCGGGTGGATTGCATCAGAGGTTAGATATTCCGGAGTGGAAGTGGGAGCAGATCACCATGGGCTTTGTAGTTAGGCTTCCACGGACTTCGAGGAGGTTTGATGCTACATGGGTTATTGTGGATTGGATGACCAAGTCCACGCACTTAATTCCTATTGGTACTACTTATTCTTCGGAGCGATTAGTTGAGATTTATATTAGGGAGATTGTTTGATTGCATGGGGTTCCAGTTTCTATCATTCCCGAAAGAGGTACCCAGTTCACATCACAATTTTTGAGGGCCGTGCAGAGAGAGTTAGGTACTCAGGTTGAGTTGATCACATCGTTTCATCCTCAGACCGATGGGCAGTCGGAGTGTACTATTCAGATTCTGGAGGACATGTTGCGTGCGTGTGTCATTTATTTCGGGGGTTCATGGGACCAATTTATGTCGCTTGTGGAGTTTGCATATAATAATAGTATCAGTCGAGTATCCAGATGGCTCCGTATGAGGCTTCATATGGTAGGAGGTGTAGATCTCCGGTTGGTTGGTTTAAGCCGGGCGAGACTAGGCTATTGGGCACATACTTGGTTCAGGAGGCGTTGGGTAAGTTGAAGTTGATTCAAGAACGGCTTCACACGGTGCAGTATAGGCAAAAGAGTTAGGCGGACTGGAAGCTCTAGGATGTGTCTTTCTTGGAGGGAGGGAAGGTGTTGCTGAAGGTGTCACCCATGAAGGGTGTTATGAGGTTCGGGGAGAGGGGAAAACTGAGTCCCCGATTCATTGGGCCATTTGAGGTGGTGCAGAGGATTGGAGAGGTGGCTTACAGACTTGCCTTGCCACCCAGCTTATCAGGTATTCATCCGGTGTTCCATGGTTCGATGCTCCGGCAGTATGTTGTTGACCTGTCTTATGTTTTGGACTTCAGCACGGTTCAACTCGAGGGCGATATGTCATACAAGGTATATTCGGTGACTATTTTGGGTCGTCAGGTCAGACGGTTGAGGTCTAGGATATAGCTTCAGTGAAGGTTCATGGGAGGATTCCACCTGGGCGACCGAGTGGGAGATGAAAAGCAGATATCCTCGCTTATTTGAGACTCCAGGTATATTTCTAGACCCGTTCAAGGATGAACGTTTGTTTAAGAGGGGGAGGATGTCACAACCCTGCCGGTCATTCCGTGAGATTATCCTCGTTTCCCCTGTTTCACATTTGTTATGTGCTAGTTAACCTAATTATGATGTGTGGGGTCGGTTGGTTCGGGTTCGGGGTGGTCGTGGTGAGAACT
This sequence comes from Nicotiana knightiana, assembly GCA_005239525.1. Classification (NCBI taxonomy): domain Eukaryota; kingdom Viridiplantae; phylum Streptophyta; class Magnoliopsida; order Solanales; family Solanaceae; genus Nicotiana; species Nicotiana knightiana. Next base: position 135,897 of record ML437965.1, read on the forward strand.
GCGACAATTAGTCTCTCAAATTGGCTTAATAGTTGGAAAAGTCAATTGGGAGTTGAATGATTGATAAACGACCTAGGAATATAGATTCTATGGTTTGGATAGCTTCACTAGGTGATTTGGGACTTAAGAGTGGGTTCGGAATGTGGTTTTGATGTCCGGTGTAGAATTAGGCTAGAATTGGCGAAGTTGAATATTTGGCGATTTCCGGTCGGCAGTGGAAAATTAGGTACCGGGCTCGGAATGGAATTTTGAAAGTTGGAGCAGGTTCGTAGTGTGATTTTGGACGTGTGTGCAAATTTTCAGGCCATTTAGACGTGTTTTGGTTGGTTTCGACATCATCGGCGAAATTTAGAAATCTCAAAGTTGATAGGCTTGAATCCAATGTGATCTTGGCATCTTAGCGATGTTTTGGGTGTTTTTTGAAGTCTCGACTAAGTTTGGATAAGGTTATGGGACTTGTTTTTGTTTTTGGTTTTGGGTCTCGAGGGGCTCCGGATGATTTCAGATGGTCATCAGAAGGATTAATGTTGGGAAATACAGCTCAAAAAGCTGCTGGTGTGGGCCAGCATGCGTATGTACGAGATTGGGGGAGCTGGTAAGGAACCACAGAAGCGGACGTTTAGGCCGCACCTACAAGTCCGCAAATGCGGTAAGCGAAGCGCAGGTGCGGAAGTGGTCCGTCAAGCGGGGATTGGCAGGTGCGCACCTAGGACTGCAGGCGTGGGTCTGCAGGTGTAGGAAAAAGGTTGCAGATGGAGTTTCACTAGACAAGAAGTATAAATAGATGCCTTTGCGAGTTTATGGCTTATTTCATCATATTTTCATACAGGCTGAGGCTTTTGGGAGCATATTGAAGAGGGATAAAGGATTTCCTTGGAGGTAAGTTTCTTAGACCTAAAACTCGTTTCTATGTTGATATTTGACGGATTAAGATTGGAATTAGTGGAATATAATGGAATAAATTGAGGGTTTAGGGCTTGGGAAATTGAGGTATTGAGGGGTCAATTGTAATCGGATTACGATGCCTTTTATATGTATAGACTCGGGAAAGGATGAGGGTTCTTGTTATGCAATTTTTATAGAATTCCGAGTCGTGGACCCGGGGGACGGGTTTGGTCAATTTTTGAGATTTGTGCCCAATTGTGATAATTTTCGAATGAGTTTCGTCTTCCTAACATATTTTGATGTTATTAATCTGATTTTGATTGACTCGGAGCATTTGGGAGCCAATTCGAGGGGCAAGAGCATCGTGGGGTAGTTTTTGGGCCGGTTTGAGGTAAATAACGATTGTAACTCTAGACATGAGGGTATGAAACCCCGGTATTTCACTTTGTTTTGGTAAATGAGGTGACGCACATGCTAGGTGACGAGCGTGTGGGCATGCACCTGTAGGGATCGTGACTTGGTCCGTCCCGTGGCGACTATTATACCGCGTATTTGATTTGAAATCATAAGATGTCTTGTATTTTTGAGGTTTATATTATTTTATGAGCAGTATGACACATTTGGGCCCTTGTGCCGATCTGTTTAGATCCCTAGGGGTATTTTCACACTATTCTCACACTATTTTTGATAGAAAATTTGTGAACTCAGTCATGTTTATTACTTGTTTCTATTTCACGGTTATCACAATGTTTTAGAATACTGTGAGGTATTTGGGGCTGAGTCCCGTGATGTTGAGAAGAGTTGCCAGAGTGGCTTGAAAGGATGACTGAGTGAGGCCGAGAGCCGAGTTTGTGAGGATAGTTATGGATCGGGCTCCATGCCGCATCATATAGAGATATTATATGGATTAGGCTGCATGCCGCAGCATATATATATTGGATAGGGCTGCACGCAGCATCATATATATTAGATCGGGCTGCACGCCACAACAATATAGCGCTTGGGCTGTAGGAGCCCCTCCAGGAGTCTGTACACCCCTAGTGAGCATAGTCACCTATTATTTGGATCGGGTTGCACGCCGCAACATATATATATATATATATATATATATAATTTACTTGGATTGGGCTGCACGCTACAACATATGTTATGTGGATCAGGCCGCACACCACAACAATTTGTGTGGATACATGGTACCTATTGAGTGAGGGTGCTGAGTGTGAGCATTGAGTACTGATACATGAGTCACGAGTGACTGAGGGACCTTACATATGAGTTATATTGTGCCCGAGAGGCTATAAATTGTGAGACCATTGTTTTTCAGTCATTTTACACTTAGTCTCTTTAATAGATGATGAGTTAATGTATTATGCAAGTTTAGAAGAGGAACTAGAGTGTGTAAAGTAGTTGGTAAATGTAGTCTTTTGATTACTCTATTTGTTTTCTCTGGCACATGGTTTTATGAAACTATCACTTCTAAATGCCCGTCACTGTACTCAAGTCTTTAGTTACATTGGTTACTTACTGAGTTGGCGTACTCACGTTACTCCCTGCACCTTTGTGTGCTGATCCAGGTACCAGATCTGAGCGTTAGATGATCTCTCCTTTGCTCAGAGTTTTCTCGAGGATAGAGGTAGTTATCTCGAGGATATAATATTGATTATATCTTTAAAACAGGAACCTTAAATGAATAACTTTGACTTGTGATATTAAAGAAACGGTTTTGTGTGTTACTCTCAATAGTTGGCTGGCCTAGTTTCATGATAGGTACCATCACTGCCTATATTGTTTTGGAGTCGTGACAATCTTATTTACTAGCCTATGCTGATTTCTATTACTCTAGAGGGGGGGGTGTCTAACTTATCCTTATGGTAATTACTTTGGAGTCGCCAACTCATTTTGTCGAAATAAGGGTATGACTTCATGGCTGGTACTCTTTATTGTCTCAAGGCCTACCACCTCTTGTCTTTTCCTTCATTTGACAATAGACTCTGTCGTCCTACCATATATTGATTTACCGATATCACATATTTATCATACCTTACTCATAATGCTTCATTTACTCCCTTATTATTCTCCTGCTAAGATTTGTGTCTATCACATTATTATGAAATCTTCAACAAAACATTGTTTCTCATTTAGCTCCCCTCGCTCAATCCACCATTTGGGTTACTCTAACCCGAGCTGTATCATGATATTTCATTCTTCTCTTAAATGCCTTGTAGCTTCCTATAAATATAATGTGGTGCACAACACATCTATAAACAAGGCTCTAGACACGAGTTGTAGACTCCCTAGGATAGAACTACTCTGTTACCAAGCTTGTCATGCTCCAAACCTAAAGAGGCATGGCCAGCACCCGGTGCCATACTCGGCCCGAGCATACAACTCTATAGCTGTAAACTCTGGAGGGGTAACCCTCAACTTAGACCGATGAGGCCATATTCTAAATCATCTAAAATATCGTCTCTCTTATCTGAGGGGTAAAATACCCAAAAGCACACACACACACATATATATATATATATACACACACACACACAGGATATATGTGTGTGTGTGTGTGTGCAGGCTGACGGGGACGCCATGAACATCTACTGATATACAAACTATACAGGACTCGTTTACAAGCCTCTAGAGACAGTTGAACTATATCATGGTCGGGACAGGGCCTCGACCGACCCATCAAACCTATATATATATATAAAATAGACCAAAAGGTGTAGACTTGGTGACTCTGAGAAAGTGGAGCTTACCAACCGAGTTGATGTTTGACCCTGTCTACTAGAAGGTCTATCCAGCTATCTATCAGACTTGTAGGTATGAAATGTAGCGTCCCCAACAAAAGGGACGCCAGTACAAAATAATGTACTGAGTATGTAAGGCAATAGAATAACTGAAAGATAAAACTGAACTGATAATGTAGTAGCTGGAAGTAACTACGAGTCAAAGATGATATGACGATGCTTACCTGCTAATATTGACTCAACTCTCTCGATCAATGTAGTAAGTAAAATAGATGTTCGACCCTATAAGGCTCGGCCTATAACTTCTCTGTCGTAGTAGGCTCGCTTATAGGAGCTCGGCCATACTAGGCTCTCTATCTCGTCCATTCTGGGCTTGCTCATAGGCGCTCAACCATAGTAGGCTCGGTATATAACTTGCCATCTTATCAGAGGTTTCCCAATGCCTACGACCAAATATAGCTCAATGGTGGTGAAGATATTGTAGTACTGTATATATATATATATATATATATATATAGACCCTACACTGTCTTGATTGAAAGAAGACAATACTCATTTGATGAAGTCCCGATAAGGAAAAATACTGTAACTTATGAGACTAGAATAATGTATTTAAATTCGGGAGTACAAACTTCTCTTTATGCCTCGTTATCAAACACATGTAGTTACGAGATCATTCCATAATGAATGAAAGGTTTAGCCTTAACACTTGAGCCAATTCTCTTGACAGTCTCTCTAACACACGTCAATTGCGACACCACATAACAACGTATCGAAGCAGGGGAAAACACGTATGATATTCTTGATAAATATTTCACCGTACTCCCTTAGAATTGCAAATCACATTTCTATTACAAAATTCAAAATTGTCTTGCCGCAACATACATGGACATCCCGTTACACTAATCCAAAATTAGGATTGTATGATGTTGCAAGATTTCTCTTTGTGGCTCCTCCTCCATCGTTCCTAATACATAAGTCCCTATGTAATGAGATATAAATGACTTTTACACTCAATGAGATATGAATGTCTTTTTTACTTAAAGAGATATGAATGTATTTTGTACTTGATATCTTTTGTGGGCCTCACTTGTGATGACTAAGCCACTAAAACTCCTCCAAAATGTGCCACCTTACCATATACTTAAGAGTCACCAATTGATTCTTTATCCAATCTCATGGGCTTCCACGTTGGACCCCTTACTCTTGTCTAAATATTCACCCCTTTTTCCTTAATCAACTTTGTTAATCTCCCACTAATCCAATAATTAACCAATTATCAACATAATTAAGAATTATCTCAAATTACTTAAAATACTACTTACTTTTAACACACTTTATACACCTTACTATCATGGTCATATGATACCTTGTATGGCACTAGTCCATAAATATCAAGTGTTATAGTTCAGATCGTATTTTATCTCAAAATGACAACCTTCGACGAAACTTATTTTATTCCATTCGCTTACCCTCTCACCTTCACGAATTTACTTATTACTTGTTTGAAATAGCATAATATTTGTAACCTCAAAAGAATCTCACTCCCGAGCTTGCGTCGATTAACTTACGACGAAACTTTAACATCCAAAAATACGGGATGTAACATCTCATTCCCCGAGCTTTCATCAATTCACTTATGGCATATTTCACGTATGAAAACATGGGGTGTAACAACTTCCATTACCGTATTTTATAACATCACAATGTGATTAACCTTACGGGTGGGGGTATTCTAANTAAAGTCTCTGCAAGGAAGGATAATGTAACTTATTAGACTATGATAATGTACATAAGTTCAAGAATACAAACTTCTCTTTATGTCACGTCAACATACACATGCAATTATGGGATCATTCCAAAAGGAAGTAAAGGTTTAGCCTTAACATACTGTTTACCCTAAAAATTAATAACAATTGAATTTGTATGCAGTTTTAAGGATACATGATATATGTTGAAACAAATTAAGATAATATATTAATATTGAAATTGACGATAAGAGAAACAAATTCAAACCAAACGAATCGAATAGCTTTGGCACTCGAGTTCGGTCACCCTTGATTTAAGAGAACTTTCATTGATATAAGAGTGGAGTAACAAGATAAAGAAATCTAGGAAAAGAAAATGTATTGCTTTATGTTGCTTAAAGGTAATGTGTTTACAAATTATCAGACCCCCTTTATATAGAAATGGAGTCTTACTCTTGGTACAGTTCTAAATGAAGTAATAAATCTCATTATTGGCTAATTAATCGGCCTATCCTTGAAAAATGCCAAGATTTCCACCGTGATCTACCCTCGATCGTGGATATTTTGTCTTTCTATTATCCGACTCAACAAGCTTCTCTCAATCTCGATCTGTTCGATCCCGGGGGCTCAAGCTTTGACGGTGTAACCTCGGACCTCGATTTGGAATGGGTTCAAGGTCAAACATTAGTCTATTACATTCCAGTCTCGATCAGTTGACGTAAGGGGTGGGCTCATTTTTACCGTATATAAATAGTCCCCTCGTTTCTCGTAGCAAGGGTGACGAGAAACGACATGAACTTCTGAATCCCGTCTCGTTGGGCCATGACATAAGCAATAAACGGTCACTGAGGCACCTGAATTATGACATAAGCGACAAACGGATACCGAAGCATCTCGTCGGTTCAGTTATCAAGGCATTAAATACATGCCAATTTACAGTCGGCTATTTCGGGAAACGAACTGCCGTTTGGGAAACATATAAATACCCTTCAAATCGTCTGTTTGAACTTGTACACACAAAATTTTTTTCGTGTACTAAGACAACTTCACTTTCTGGTTTTCTAACTGTTAACCTCAAAGATTTCCTTGCAAATAACTTCTCCTTATTTATCATTAAAAAATGGCAAAGACTTCAAACTCTATTCCTAAAAAAAAGCTCCTTCTTCCTCCAAACTTTCTAAAAATGTTTCTCATGCTGCCACTAAGGAACCTCCTCTGAGATCATACTTCGTTGTTGAGTGCCTACCATCGCTAACTTTAAGGTCAAGAATATGCCCATGGTACCGGGCCATTGTGAACCGGTCTCGAGGTACATATTTACGATTACAGAAAGCATCCTCGAAAAAGTGAAAGAAGACTGCAACTAGGTAGACAAGCTCATAGTGGTCTCTACCCCTAAAGAATCAATCACCACCTACGTGGAGGGTTTCTTAAGTGTTTACGTTTACCCCTTCATGCTGGGCCCTCTCGACCCAGTCATCATAGCCTTCTATAAAATGTATGACGTGACGTTCAGGCAGATACATCCTTCATTTTGGAGGATCGTTATTTTACTCTATTTTTTTGTGAGCAAGGTCGAGGGATATCCATTTACCATCGATCATCTCATGCTCTTGTACAAACATCGACTTTACCGTGGATGGTTAATAAAGCTCGCACGTTGAGCCACCAAGACCTTGTTCTCGAGTATCGACGAGGACCGAGACCGGGGATGGCTTGGTAGGTTTGTTCCAGTAAGGACCTCAGACTTAATCCTAACAGCGGATATACCCTTGCCCGAGAAATGGAATATGAAAGGTAAGTTCAACTGTGCCTTTGGAATTTCTTCTATTCATTCCGTTGATTTCTCATCAATGCTTATGTGATGCAGCTTTTCCCAAATGCCGAACCACATTATCGAACTCAAAGAGTAGGTAGAGTGCATTGTGACACAGAGACCTTACTCTGAGCGCTTATGGCATGATCTCTCGAAGGGCTGATGGGAGGCATGCAATCATGGAAAGAGTTTTTCCTTGATATATCTGATATCATTTCTTTTATCATCAGTCCCTGATTCGTTATATTTTTGCTTTGCAGGTCTACCAAAGGACGTCGAGATGACCCTGCTCTGAAACAAGTCAAAGAGAAGGGGAACAGAAAATCTTCGAATCCCTCAGACCCATAAAATAATAGACCAAGGAAGTGTTTGGCGCATTTAGGGTCGTCCTTATTCTCAAATTCTATGATCAACGAGGCTTGGGCGCTGAAGGGAAAGCTCATCAAATGGGTGCAAGGAGCATCCGATCCTTTCAATAACTTTTTGATGGCCTGGACTCTATTACTTTGGAAGATCCTAACAGTTTGGGCAACTTACCGGTACCAAGGAAGATATCGTCCCCGGGAGCCGACGATTATTCTTCGAGCCCAAAATTAGTGAACCGGTTCCCTGCTCCGAGTTCTGATACTACTCGGAGACATACAATTTTCATGTTCGTCCCGGAGGACACCCGAGTTCTTTCTGCCTTGGTGGGGATTTCTAGTTATCTTATGTGTCTGGTGACCGAAGAGGATCAAGCAAAGATGAACGAGGTAGAGGCGTCCTGTCTTTTCAACAAAGCTCAACAGGCGCTGAATTGGGTAATTTCATATGTCCCTTCATTATATACTTAGATTTGATGATGAATAATCCTAACATCTTCCTTTGTGTCTGCATGCCTTGGTGCTTCTTCATAAAGCCTTTCTCCGATACAGGGAGGAGTCAAAGCTCCATGAGGCCGAGACTCCGGAGCTTGTCGAGAAGAAGGACACTTACAAGCTTCTAAGTGAGAAGCTTCAGGCTAAGTTGGAAGAGTTTCAAAAGGAGCATGCCGTTTTGATCGAACAGATAATATGAAATATTCGATCTTAGTGATGATGATTCAGACACTTTGGATGAAGATCCGAAACTTCAGGCTCAAAGGAGAATCAAACAGATCGGTCATCTTCGGGCAGAGGTGGACGTAGTGAAGGCCGATACCGAGGAATGAAAGAAAAATATGGATTGTCTGGCCTCGAAAAAAGAAACTGGCTGGGCATGGTTATCTTCTACCGAGGCTCAACTTTGAGCTACAAAGGAGAAAAACTTGATGCAGGCCAAAACAGTCAAGGAACTACAATCTCAGCTGAGCTCATCTGTTTCTAGTCAAGAGAATTTGGCCAAGGAGCTCGAGGTTGCTAAGTTAGAAGTTATTATGGCCTGGGACGAAGCTGATAAAAGGATGGCCCATCATAAAGTTGATGTTGAGAATATCCAGGAGCATACCAAAAACATGATCAAGGATGCGTCGTGGGAATCTCGAAGCAAGACCCTTGAGGGGGTCCAGGCGTAGAAATTTGACATACTGATCAAAATTAAGAACGCCAAGACATATGAGGCCGATGCTCGGAGGCTAGCTTTTCTCGAAGATGATTCCAATGTTTACAAAGAGTCGGGTGAATCTGATGGCGAAGAAGGACCCGAAGGCGATGGCGCAGCCCATGGTGAAGATTAGGTTGTCTTAAAGTTTTTATACTGACTTTTTTTTCAAGGCAATTTTGCCTTTGTTCATAACAGGTAATAAGGTCGTTCAGCCTTTGTAAAAATTTTGGTATATATATATATATACAAGGCTTTTCCCTTTTATGGCTTCCAAATTTCTTCTTTGCTTTGTTAGTATTCATAATGGTCAAGATGCCTTAGCATGAAATAATAAGGTTGTGTTCGAAGGTTCAAACAAACCTTACCTTTATTGCCTTTCTTGGTTAAGTCATTGTAGAGGTTCAATAATACCGAAAACTTTCCCCCGAAAATACCTTAAGCTTATAGCTTTGCCGAAGGTAGCCTTTAGAATCGGTTATGAAAGTTTTTCTCTTTTGAAGGACTAGTTTTTGTTACGGGCTTCGGACATCTCTGAGCCATGTTAATTGGGGCGTAGCCTTTTAGTTTTGGAGCTTCCCATTAGGATTTTTCCCCAAGTTATCCGGGCTTTCCCATGATAACAGTCCTCGAGAGGGGTTGCCGTGGCCTATAGAAATCGAGGAGTTGCCTAATAGGTCTTTTGATCTCGAAACCCAGTGACTTTGGTTGTTTGAGTTTCTTTGACGGCAGTCTCCGAGTGAGGGAGTGGTCGTTTGTATTATCGTTATGTATTTCCCTTGGGCTCATTGTTTTTGGAAGTACGAAACTCTTTAAGGGATGTAAATAGAAAGAATTATAAAATATAAGATGATTGCACGGAAAATACTTCTCTTTATTCTTGAGCAAGACAATCATATATGCGTACATATTTTATGCAAGGGCTCGAGCAATCTATGTGGGCACGGTTCTTTTTGACCGTTTGGACCTTACAATAAATCATATCTTTCGACACCCTTCCATTATAAAGTAGTTTCCTCACTAGAGTTGATATCCGAAAGTAATGCATATCCGAGGGTAATCCCCCCCCCCTCCACTATTAGGGGTTGGTTGCAAAGGAATTTGTGATGTTGTTGAATTGATCTTCAGTGCCGATTCGTAGTCGGGCTTGAGTCTAAGTTAGTACGATCCATCGTTGTCTCGTTAAAACCAATCTAAGGGAAAAAGAGTGGAACACATGCTTTCAGACCTAAAGACTTCGTGCCGCTTCTCATTGATCACCTACAAGTGTGAGTCTTAAATAAAAAAAATGGAAATGAAATAGGGTCATACCCTAGAAGTAGTACCACTTTCGGTGAGATATATTCCAACCTTGTAAGATCCTTTCCATGTGACCTCGAGAATCAGGCCTGGTCCTTCCCAATTCGGAACCAATTTCCCCCAATTCAGATTTCAGTTATTTAGGGTTACTTTCCTTACCACTAAGTCCCCGACATTAAAATTTCGAAGATTGGCTCTCCGATTGTATTACCTCTCGATATGTTATTTTTGGCCAGCTAATCGAACAAGGGTTGTTTTGCGCCTTTCGTTCAACAACTCCATGCTCGTGCTCGTGGCCTCTTCGTTTGACTCCTTCATTTCATATCGGTATCTGATACTTGGCTCCTCGATTTTGATTAGAATCAGGGCTTCATCGCCATAAACCAATGAGATCGGAGTAGCCCCAGTACTGGTCTTCACAGTCGTATGATATGCCCAAAGGACATCTGGTAGTATTTCCTTCTATTTTCCTTTGGCATCATTAGCCTCTTCTTAAGATTTTGGAGGATGGTCTTGTTGGTTGATTCGACTTGCCCTTTCCCACTGGGATGATAAAGTGTTGACAAGATTCTTTTGATCTTATGATTCTCGAGAATTGTGGTTACTTTGCTACCGATGAACTTTTTCCCGTTGTCACACAAAATTTCGGATAGCATCCCGAACCAACATATGATGTGGTCCCAAATGAAGTCGATGACTTCCTTCTCCCTAACCTTCTCGTAGGCCTGTGCTTCAACCCTCTTAGAAAATAGTCAGTTATAAATAAGATAAATTGAGATTTACCTGGTGCCCATGGAAGAGGGCCAATGATATCCATTCCCCAATTCATTGGCCATGGCGACAAGAGCAAATGGAGTAGTTCCCTAGGTTGGTGAATCATTGGTGCATGTCATTGTCATTTGTCACATTTTTGAAGAAACTCTTTCACATCTATTTCCATGTCGATCTAGTAATAGCCGACTCTGATGAACTTTTGAATCAATGATTCAACACCAGAATAATTACCGCAAGTACCCTCATGAACTTCCCTCAGAACATACTTGGTATCTCCCAGTCCCAGACATATCACTTGTGGACCATTGAACATTCTTCGAAAAAAGGTTTCATCTTCGGACAAGGTGAATAGGGCTGCCTTTGTGCGCAGGGCCCTCAATTCATTTGGATTCGAGGGAAGTTTTTTGGCCTTCAAATACTGTATTTATATTTCTCCAATCCCAGGTTAAGCTTGTGGAGTTTATCTCGGCATGGCCTTATTCGAATACTGACCTCGTGAGTTGCACGACGGCCCCCAAATTGAGCTCATTGTCCTCGACCGATGACCCTAAGCTTGCGAGGGCATCAACCTCACTTTTTTGATCTTGAGGCACGTGCTGCAAAGTCAATTCCTTAAATTGATGCAAGATCACTTGTAACTTATCTAGGTATCTTTGCATTCGTTCTTCTCTAACTTCGAAGGTTCCGTTAACCTGATTCACCACAAGGAGGGATTCACATTTGTCTTTGCTCACCTCCGCTCCCAAGACTTTTGCTAGTTCGAGACATACAATCATGGCCTCATATTCAGTCTCATTATTAGTCAATTTCACAGTTCTAATAGATTGTCTAACCATGTTGCCTGTTGTCAATTTTACTACTATGCCGAGTCCGAACCCCTTTCTTTTGATGCACCGTCCTTAATGAGGGGACACGTTCCCGAGAACGTACCCGAGTTTACCAAAAACTCTATTTTGACCTTGGGTACGTGGTCCGACGTGAATCAGCCATGATGTCTGCCAAAATTTGAGACATAATGGTTGTTCGAGGTCGATATTCAATATCATAGCCCGCTAATTTCTACAGCCTATTTGGCCAACCGTCCCAAAAGCTTGGGCTTACGCATAATATTTCGCAATGGTTAAGTTGTTACAACACATATGGGGTGACATTGAAAGTACGATTTTAGTTACCTAGAGGCGCTTATAAGAGAGCACTAATTTTTCTTGGTGGGGATATCTAGTTTCAACCTCACCCAAGGTCCGACTAACATAATTAACCAGAAATTGCGTACCTTGTTATTCCTGCACTAGGACTCCACTTACCACTATCACTGATACTGCCAAATATAAGTACAATTATTGTCTGTCCTCGGCGTGTGAAGCAACGACGGGCTCCATAAATATCATTTAATCTCTTCCAAGTCCTTCTGGTATACCGGAGTCCATGTGAAGTAATTTTTCTTCTTCATCAACGAGAAAATTGATGGCTCTTATCGGAGGACCTTGAGATGAATCGCCTCAGGGGGATATGCGCCCGGCTAACCTCTACACGAACTTCAAGTTATCTACTACCGTGATGTCCTCGATAGATTTGATCTTTCAGGGTTGATCGCGATTCCTCAGTTGGATACCATGAATCTGAGAACTTTGCTTGACCCGACCCAAACGTGCATTTTTCCGAGATCAGCTTCATGTTGTATTTCCTCAATATACTGAAAGTTCCCTGCAAATACTCCAAATGGTCCTCTGCTCAAAGGGATTTAACTAACATACCATCAATTTAAACTTCCGTAGATTTCCTATTTATTCTTCGAACATATGGCTTACTAGGCGTTGGTAAGTGGCACCAACATTTTTTAATCCAAATGGAATTACGTTATACAAATAGGTAACATATTTTGTGATCAAAGAGGTCTTTTGCCGATCATATGGGTTCATTTGTATTTGGTTTTACCCGGAATAGGCATCGAGAAAACTAAGGATCTCGTGGCCGGCCGTAGCATTGATCATGCGATCGATATTACGGAAAGGAAAAGAATGCTTGGGGCATGCTTTATTTAAATCCTTGTTATCTACACTCATTCTTAGTTTGTTCCCTTTCTTAGGTATGACTACTACGTTTGCTAGCCATTCGGGGTATTTTACTTCCCCGATGGACCCTATTTTAGGAAGCTTAGTTACCTCTGATGAAGGCATGCTTGATCTAGGACTGGGTCTTCTTTTCTTCTTCATCGGATGGAACGCCGAGTCCAAGCTTAGTTTATGGGTGGTGATTTTCGGTGGGATCCTTATCATATCGAGATGGGGCCAATCAAAATAATCTATGTTATCTATAAGAAATTGAATAAGTTTTTTTCCTAAGCTGGGAAGTCAACCCCATGCCCAAGTATACATTTTGTTCGGGCAAATGATCAATTAGTATGACTTGCTCCAGCTCTTCGACCGTTGATTTAGTAGCGTCGGAGTCATCAGGGACTCTGAAGGATCGAGGGACCCCATAATCATCATCTTCGTCATTCCCCTATTTTTCTAGTTGGGTCGAGGCCGGCGTCTGTGATTTCTATTTGGCTTCATGTTTCCATTCGAATTTGACCCCTTCGCCGATGAGAGTGCCGATATTGGAATCACTTCGTCAACGAAAACATTTCCTTTGCGGCGGGTTGTTCCTCATATATGGTTCTGATTGCCTCTAGTGTCGGGAATTTTAGAACCCGGTGAAGGGTCAAGGGCACTGACCTCATGTTGTGGATCCACGGTCTCCCGGACAAGGCGTTATACCTCATATCACCCTTAATCACATGGAACTCGGTATCCTGGATGATCCCGGCTACGTTCACTGGCAAAATTATTTCGTCCTTAGTAGTTTCACAAGCCATGTTGAATCCGCTTAGCACTCAGGCCGTGGGCACAACTTGTTCCTGTAAGCCGAGCTGTTCTACGACCCTTGATCGAATGATGTTGGCTAAAATACCTGGATCAATTATCACACGTTTAACTCGAGTCTTATTCATGAGTATAGATATTACCAGTGCATCGTCATGGGGCTGCATGATTCATTCTGCGTCCTCATCGTTGAAGGAAAGGTTCTTCTAGTACATAATCCCAAGTTTGCTTTTCCCTTGTGATCGACACCTTGGTGCATTTTAACACTGCCCCTTGGGGAACATCAACCCATCTGAAAATCATGTGAATGACGGGTTGCAGTTTTTCTTGCACATATTTTCTATTGGAATCTCTGTATCTGAAATGGTTTTGTCACTATCCAAACCGATGGGCTGTGACGGGCACCCGGTACCTTACTCAACCGAGTACCAACGTAATGTATCATTCACATCATACTATCATAGTTAACTGGGCCAACATGGCCATAACTGGTAATGTATAAATATTAGAGGGAAAACACTGTATCAATGAACCATCTTTCTTAAAACATGAATACATATGGGCCGTCTAGGCCTCTGACACAATGACTCAAATGGGATAGGGTATCGGCTTACCCATAAGTCTATAGCAAAATTCTGACACAATGACTCATAGACCCGCTGCACTTCGAATGAGGTGGAGTATTATCGATCTTTCGTTGAATGTTAACATCGTCTACTAGGAGGGCTCGTCAAACTGATTGTCTATACATGTAGGCATGAATGTAGTGTCCCCAAAAAAAGGATGTCAGTACGAATAATGTACCGAGTATGCAAGGCACATAAATAAGTATATAAAAGACATGGAAGAGACATGGAGTAAATGACTCAACATGTAAGTCGGGACAACTCTATAAATGATGAAATACTTATACTGTCATGCATATTCGTATGCATGTCATGTCGTGCATAGTTACATGTGTTCATAAAATCATCATGCCTCTGAGGTCATTCCATCATATCATCTCGACCACTATGGGCAAATCATCAACGTATACCAACTGATCAGGTGGTGGTGCTTATATAAAGCCGTAACTTTTTTCCATATCCCATATACATATATATACATATATACGTGTATATAATGCCGTATGGTCATGGGTCAATGTGCATGTATAAATGAATGAAATGCATGAGAAGTACGTCAATAAAATCTTTCTGAACATCATAAGACCATTATGCCTCTGATTAATATCATGAATTAAACTCTATCAACTTACGTGTTTTCTGAGACCCATGAACAGACGATAGGATAATAAGACATATGGGAATTGAAGAACATATGCACCTTTAATACTTCTATAAATAGAGTCATTTATGGAAGTTGTGCATTTTCTTGTTTCGTTTGTATCGTATGGATCATGCCAAAAAAATTAGGGATAGCCTTAAGATACCTAAACCGATTGTATTGACAATTCGTCTAACACATGTCAATTACGGCAAATCACGTAACGGCAGATCGAAGTAGGGAAAAATCCATATGTTATTCTTGAGAAAGATTGTACCATGTTCTTTTAGAATTTCAAGGTTCCAACTTGATACTCATTCGTTGAGACTACTAGTTGCATTTTTCCTTTTCTTTTTCCTTTCTTTTTGATCCAAGAATTGGACTCCATTTAAGAAAGCAGTCTTTCACATTTGAAATCGTCATAAACAAAAGAAAGTGGAGGACCAAAGTCTCTTAAGAGTTTTCTGAAATATTTCTTCATTATCTTGTAGAGACACCAAGTGAATTAGAGAAGTCTTAATTCTTTGGGTGCGGGCCCCACTTTTGTATGACTTGGCCAACGAATTTCTCTAATTGTTCCACCTAATCCCATGACTTGCCTAGTCTTTATTTGAGTCCCTACTTGTTTCCACTTGGTGAATGCTTATCCACCTCAATAATTATCCAATATTTCCTTAATTAACTTTTTAATCCCCCACTAATCCATTAAATAACTAATTACCCACATAATTAAAAATTATCTCAAATTATTTAAAATACTACTCACTTTTAATACGCTTTATACATTGTACTATCATGGTCATATGGTACCTTGTATGGAACTAGTCCGTAAATACAAGGGATTATATCTTGGACGGTATTTTATCTCAAAATGTCAAACTTCAACGAAACACATATTTCTCGATTTGCTTACCCTCTCACCTTCACGAACTTACTCATCACTTGTTTGAAATAGCGTAATACTTATAATCCTAAATAATCTAATTCCTAAAATTACGTCGATTAAATTACAACAAAACCTTAACGTACGAAAATATGGGATGTAGCATCTCATTTTCGAGCTTATATCAATTTACTTATGGCTTACTTCCACGTACGAAAACATGAGGTGTAACATCTTTCCCCTTTTGGAACATTCGTCCTCGAATGCTGACTGATGCACTTATCAATTTCATAACCTATATATTCCGAATAATTTAGTACTCTTCTTGCCATCTAGGCAACTGTTCTGTGAATAAATCCAAAGGCCAGTGCATTCCCCTTTTAGGCCTCTTTCTCACACCACGACTTGTGGTCGGAATCCTTCCAATCTCGTAATTGTTGCTATTTCTATCATGCAACTTGTACGACTCTGACCTTGTGAGTGCGTGTTCCTCACAAACGCACACACAAATATAAGTGGTCGTACCAGTAATAAACCGATAAGTCGAGTGTCGAACCCACAGAGACTTGTATAAACTACTCACTTAATTATTAAAATTGTTATTAAATCAAGCCAAATTCAAAATCCAAGAGTATGATTATATTTACTATGATCCTAAGTAATGACTAAATTATCAAGTAACGAATTGATTGTTATGTATTCTGTAGAGAGAAATATTTCAGGGTTGTGATCGATTCACCATTCATCTTGTGTTCTAATTAACTTTACCCTTCATAAAATTCACTCATGGTTGCTAATTAATCAATAATTCCTCTCGCAGCCTTCTCCGAATTACTACTCGCCTATTCGAAATAGATTAACGCCTATATTCCTATGAAATTAATCTATTAAAAACGCATTAAGATTACTATATTTAATTAAGCATGGTGACTAGGTATATTTCTATCCTAACCAAAAATCTGCCCTCTTAAGGGTTAAGATCGCGCTCTCTACAATTCTTCTCTAATCTATACACGGCTTTCCCAAGCATAACATAGATAGTAAATAAAACATAACTGCTGGCCAGACAATTAAGCAATTAAACAAATAATTGAAGAAACAACCATATATTTGTGAATTATAATCAAGGTCAAGCTAATGTTAAAAAACAAAGTTCATTGCTAAATCACAACCCCAGAAAAATGGGTGTTTAGCCACTCATGAGGTAATCAAACAAATTCATAAGTGTTGAACAATTGAAAACACTAGAAAAAAATGAAGAAACTGAGAATTCCACGCTTTCTATCGTTCTCGTGTGTATTTTTCATAAAAAATGGAGCCCACCCCTTTACAAATAAGTTTAGTCTTGCTTTTATATGTGTTGGGTAGGTCTAGGACCGAATAAACCGTGTCCCGAAAAAATAGGAAAAGTTCACGCCACCAGTGCCCTGGACGGAGCCAGGCGCCAGTGGCAACGCTGGTCCAAAATTTGATTCTGCCTCCAGTGCCACAGGTGGCTTAAGGCGCTGCTTGTGGCGCCCAATTGCCCACTTTATCTGATTTCATTCATTTTGGTTCTAATTTTGCATGTTTCGCCCAAATGCACCCGACACTTAGACTTTTGCTCGTCCTCGAGCAATGGGACAATCTACTACCTTCCAACACGTACAAAGTTCACTATATAGGAGCACTTCTACTTTTAATCACACTCTTTACCCTTGACTATGATCGATTTTGGCAATCAAGCATGAACATACAAAAATTCACATTCCCCCCCCTCTCCCCCCCCCCCCCCCNGAAACATGCCCAAGTATAACAATTCTATCAATCACACCAACAACCTAATTGCAACCACCGGACCTCAAGAGTTAACTTGTAACCACTATGCCCTCTAAATTCACGCACTTACCTAACAAGAATGTTTGAACATTACCAATTGTTCATGAGATCATGTGCCCTTACCAACAAACAAAAGAGTGAATATAGATTAGTCCAGACAATCAAATATTCTTTTTGAATATAAATTGATGACATCACACAATTGAACAACATTTCACTCACTCTCACAAAGAATTCATATGCATCCCATGATCATACAATAAGCTTGCCCGTAGTGTAGATCTCTACTAATTTAAGCTAGCCAAATCTAGGATCAATTAGGACTCTAAGGTTTTAATGCAGGCTAAGGGACGAGTATGATATATTTAGGAATAGTGACTAACCCTCCTGCACTTTAGTACACTACACTCACAATTCAAATACATATTCTGCTCAATCAATTCACTTACCACAAACCATATACAACATAGCCCTTTTTTTGAATTAAGCACTTCTATACTCCCACTAGAATAATTTAATAAGAATTGTAGGTGTGTGTCTTCCTACATACTTTAACTATCATTTCTTTTTCTTTTTCTTTTTCTATTTTTTCTTTATACACACTCCATACATTAAGGTTCATCGGCTAGTGACTTTTGATTTCAACTTTAGTGCACCAACGGGCCTTTCCATGGTTCCACTCAAAAACTACTTCTCAATATCTCACCTTACTTCTTTTGGCGATTAAGTGCCTTAGGAGGTAACCGTTCAAAAATCGCAAATTAAGAAAAAATAGGGGTACATCTTGTAATGTGGGTACCAAATAAAAGGTCTATAGGCTCAAAGGGGATAGCAATGGAAAATTTTATTTTTATGTGACAAGCACATCTATGATCAAGCAAGAAAATGCCTATGTCATCTCCTAGATTAGCAAAACTTACAATTTCACTTTGATTAACACATGAGGAAAGTAATAGACTACACAGGATAGCATAGACGATTACTAGGCCTCACACACATTGCACATGACTCAATCATAACGGTTCTGTTCAACTCCCAAGTCAAGAAAGCACACATAATTGAGAAAATTAAGTAATATTACACTATGTGTCATACAAGTCAAAAAACTAAGCTAAAGTGTCACAAAATAGGCTATTTACTTTACTTAGGCTTCACAGGTCAAACCAAATACAAGGGAAAACAGAATGTATGTCATAGCCTAATGTCTCAGCACCAAACGCGTCAATGAGTATTTCAAAGCCACTCAGTTTTTTCCTAACTACTCCTAAAGAAAATTAAAGTACCTGGTTTGAGATACACCTTTGAAAAAGAACCGTCTCTCAAAGAAAAATGAAGGAATACTAGCTAACTATCCTAAAAGAAAACAAAAAATGTTTTTGGTATTTTTAATCGGACTTTATCCCTAAAGAGAATTGTCAAAAAGGTCCATCTCGGGAAAAGTCCGAGCTTTTTATAATTTATTTTTCTTTGATTTTGGTTATTTATTTATTTTTATTTTTATTTTTTTAACCTAAACTATGTCTACTACGAGTTCGAAAAGAAAAACTTAATAATATAAAAAAAAAACAATTTTATACAATAATACTTCGAAAAGTAGTTTCCCCGCCCCACACTTATATTATGCATAGTACTCGATGCATGATCACATAGAAATATATTAAACAAGGGTGAAAATACTCCCTGAGACCCTCTCGGGCCTAGCTTGGACATGATCCTCAATCTTTAGAGTTGGGACGAAACATGCTCCTGGGCTTCAACTTTGGGTACTCAGACTTCCCCTACTCTGCAAAAAAAAAAAAAAGAAAAACCACAAAACATGACACTAACAAAAAATAAATAAATAAATAAAATATATACATGTTGGGTTGCCTCCCAACAAGCGCCTTATTTATAGTCGTGGCACGACTCTGCTACTCTACTTAGGCTACGCGCTTCCTCTTCTTCTTTCTCCCATGAAGTCTATCCTTTTTGCACGCTCTTAGAGGGTCTCCTCTATCATATCTTACTCTTTTCTCAATGATCTTTACACAGTTAGCTTGCAACACCACCTCTTCTAAATCAGTCGTCCTATCTGGTTTACTACAATTCACATAAGGACTTGACTTTATCCTCTTCAATTCGACCACAGTAATCATGCACAAGTCCTCATAATACTTAGGGAGGTTAAGTGCCTTGTACACATTAAAAGTGACTTCCTCATCATCACTCTCATCTTTAAATTCTCTACCCTCACACCAATAACCGCTCCACCAGTAGCTAAGAATGGTCACCCCAAATAATGGGCACTTTATCATCTGCCTCGTTATCAAGAACACTAAAATCAGCAGGAAGAATAAACTTTCCCACTCGAACTAACACATCCTCAATAATTCCTTCTGGCATAACTAGTGACCTATCTGCTAACTGTAAAGTGATTGTAGTAGGTATAAGCACCCCTCAATCCGAGTTGCTTGAACATAGAGGATGACATCAAATTGATACTAGCTCCTAAATCACACATGGCTCTA
The DNA here is from genome assembly GCA_005239525.1 of Nicotiana knightiana. Taxonomy (NCBI): domain Eukaryota; kingdom Viridiplantae; phylum Streptophyta; class Magnoliopsida; order Solanales; family Solanaceae; genus Nicotiana; species Nicotiana knightiana. The sequence continues at coordinate 156,061 of ML437965.1, forward strand.
CCCACTTATTGTTTTCCAAGAGATAACAGAATTGTGTAACTCCCAGAATCCTTCAACTTAGGAGGAAGTTTACTCTGAACTCTGGCACTACGGTCTTCAGTAAGTGCAATTTCTTCAAACTTTGTATGTCTTCGTTTTTTTTCCACAATATGCTTGAGATACCTTGCATATTTAGGCACTTCTTGCAAAATGTCCACCAAAGGAAAATTCACACGCACATGGCTCAAAATATCTAAGAATTTCTTGTACTTAGCATCATCTTTTTGCGTCTGTAATATTTTTGGAAATGGAGGTGGTGGACGTGTCACAATTACTGGCTCGGATTCTTTGTTCTCTTGCTCATTCTCCTCAACTAGCTTGGGAACTAATTCTCCTTCAGGACTAGCCGTATATTTATTTTTCTTTGGAACTTCTTCTAATGATCTTCTACTTCTCAAGGTAATCGCATTGACTTGAGATTTAGGATTGATCTCAGTATCATTAGGAAGAGCCCCAACTGGTCTGGTATTTTGGGCACTGACAAGTTGTCCTCCTTGGCGCTCGATGTTTTTCATTGTTGCGGCTTGGGGTTACTGATCAGCCATCATTTTTTTCATCATTTCCTCAAGGTGGCTTGTTGGACTCGCTTGTTGTTCAACCTGAGGTGGTCTATATTGTTGTTAAGGGACCTGTGTCGGTATTTATTCTGAGCACCTTGGTTTCCACCCCAAGAGAAGTTTGGGTGGTTCTTCTAGTTAGGATTGTAAGTGTCCCCATACTGATTTTTCTGGCCTCTATTTGCATTACCCATAAAATATATAGACTCTGGATTTGATGGGCATAGATTGCTCAAGTGACCTTCTCCACGTACTTCACAAAATAATTGAACTGGTTGCACCGGCTGGGCTTGTTGCTTGTTAATAACCAAGGTCATCTGATGACTTGGTTGGTAAATATGGAAATCTGCGCTGATAATGCCGAGATGACATCTAACTCAAGAACCCCTGCAGACTTTTGCACTATCTGTCTACTCATCTCTCTTTTCCAATACGGATTGATCAAGATGAGTATAAAGACTCCCGCTTTTCGTTTCAACGAAACTATCTCACTTCTAATCTTTGCAGTTTTGCCTGAAGGGAAGATCCTTGCCAGAAATTTTCTTGCCAAATCATTCCATGATGTAATAGAATTAGTTGGTTCTGCCTTCAGCCATCGCTTTGCTTTGCCCAACTAAGAGAACAGGAAAAAGTGTGGGCCTCACATAGTCTGGAGTGACCTCATTGGTGATATAAGTATCACTAATCTCCAAGAAGTTCAGAATATGCTATTGTGGGTCCTCGTGTGGAAGACACATAAACTGCCCATTTGCATGAAGTATCTAGATCAAGCTCCGTTTGAGTTAAACGTGCCCGCTGATTCTAGGCTTCACGATGTTGGAGGTTACATTAGCAATACTGGGCATTGCTACATCCTGAACATCCATATTCACAGGAAACTAAACTAGTGCCTCGATATTGTTTGTATCCCTTGCTTCGCTCAACCTCTTATGAAATGTTCTCTCATGTTCGGGATCTAGCCATTGAGTCTGTCCTAGCTTCTAACCCTACGCATTCAATCCAAGTTCCTGATATTAGAGCAACAATCAAGTACCGTTAGACTAGACGAAATAAAGAATTAAAGCAAAAATTAGAAAGTAGTTAATTTTCAAGTCCCTGGCAACGGCGCAAAAAAACTTGTTGCTCCCAAACACACAAACAAGTATACGTGGTTGTACAAGTAATAAACTGATAAGTCGAGTGTCAAACCCATAGAGACTTGTATAAACTACTCACTAAATTACTAAAATTATTATTCAATCAAGCCAAATTCAAAATCCAAGAGTATGATTATATTATACTATGATCCTAAGTAATGACTAAATTATAAAGTAAGGAGTTGATTGTTATGTATTCATTAGAGACAAATATTCCAGGGTGGTGATCGATTCACCATTCATCTTGTGTTCTAATTAACTTTCGCCTTCATACAATTCACTCATGGTTGCTAATTAATCGATAGCTGCTCTCATAGCCTTCTCCCGAAGTACTACTCGCCTATTCGAAATAGATTAACGCCTATATTCCTATGAAATTAATCTATTAAGAATGCATTAAGATTATGATATTTAATTAAGCACGGTGACTAGGTATATTCCTATCCTAACCACAAATCCCCCCCCCCCCTTAAGGGTTAAGATCGCGCTCTCTTCAATTCTTCTCTAATCCATACAAGTCTTTCCCAAGCATAGCATAGATAGTAAATAGAACCTAACTGATGGCCAGACAATTAAGCAATTAAACATAGAATTGAAGAAACAATCATATATTGGTGAATTATAATCAAGGTCAAGCTAATGTTAAACAACAATATTCATGGATAAATCACAACCCCATAACAATGGGTGATTAGCCACTCATGATGTAATCAAACAAATTCATGAGTGTTGAATAATTGAAAATACTAGAAAAAGATGAAGAAACTGAGAATTCTCCACTTCCTAACGTTCTGGTGTGTATTTTCCCTCCACTGTGGCATCCACCCCTTCACAAATAAGTTTAGTCTTGCTTTTTATACGTGTTGGGTAGGTCTAGGGCCGAATAAACTGTGTCCCGGGCAAATAGGAAAAATCACGTCACCAGTGCCCTGGACAGTGCTAGGAGCCAGTGGTAGTGCTGGTCCAAAATTTGATTCTGCCTCTAGCGCCACAGGTGACTCAAGGCGCTGCCTGTGGCGCCCAAATGCTCACTTTGTTCGATTTCGTTCGTTTTGGCTCTAATTTTGCATGTTTCACCCCAATTGCTCCCGGATCATTTCTACACATAAAAACACTTCAAAATAATATAAATCATCACATTTAACATCCAAAATCAATGAAACAAAAGTAAAATATGAGGCGATATAAATAGAAATATATATACTTTAAGCTAAACATCAGTGCACCTATGCGATTCTTTTATCCCTTTTCTCCAGTTTTTAGCCAATCTATAGGCCTCTATTTGTAAGCTTAAAAATATGTCCCTCATGCATCTATAGGTATACTGAAGTTCATCGCTCGGTACTTTGTCGAAGTTATGAATATTGTTCTATCTTATTTTATAGGCCCGATTATCTATCCACATGCCTTTACTGCATCTAAGTAGGTCATACTATACCATAACTCTTACTTCGATTTATCGTTACTAAGGTCTGCTACCAAACTCTAGGTTACTTTTGTTTCTTATTCCATACTGTTCATCTTAAGAGTGATAGCCTGATATCATCTCATACTGTTGAACTTTTATCCATCTACTATTGATTCACCTTAATATTGTTCTATAATCTACCACTGATAACCTGACCACTTATATAACACAACCGCTAGGGCTTACATCTCATCGGGGAGCATTGGAAGTGTTATTCTAGATCCATCTGGGGGTGATACTATACTTCTTGTCACGCCCCGTACCTGGGGGCGAGACCGGCACCCGGTGCCTCATCTATCCTTATGTACCAACTTGTGACTCAGGAATAATAGACATATAATTTCATACTTTGTCCAGGGGCCATATTGAAAGACAATTTGCGAAGAAAAATATAAAATAGAATAGAGACTAACACTGACTAAATGTCGACATAAAGCTGGGCCGTCAAGGCCGTCATAACTACTGTAACTGAAAAGCCAACAAAATATACGTACAGGGCCTACAAGCCCAACATAGTGCACTAACTGACAGAATATGTCTACAAGACTCTACTGATAGATGTACTGTGACCGGAATAGGGCACTGACCTACCCATAACCTATCTACATATATACACAAGATGTACACAAAACTTCTGGACCCGTCAACTCTGAAGGACAGGGAGCTTACATATAAAGCTGAACTCGGGCAACACCTACTAAAGAGGTCTACCCGTTCGTTTGACTAAACCTGTATGCATGAAATGCAGCGGCCACAGAAAGGGACATCAGTATGAAATAATGTACTTAGTATGTAAGGAAATATACCGAAAGCTGAAATTTAACTGATAATCAGAACATATGCTTACCTGCTTATACCGTAGTAGGCTCACTCATAGGTGCTCGACCATACTAGGCTCTGTATCTCAGCCATTTTGGGCTCGTTCATAGGCTCTTGGCCATAGTAGGCTCGGTATATAACTCACCAACTGATCAAAGGTTGCCCAATAGGGGCCTGCCGATCGATTATAGCTCGATGGTAATGAAATTACTATAATACTGTATATATGGACTCTCTGTTCTTTTGAATGGAATAAGGAAATACTCAATTGAATATGAAGTCCTGATAAGAAGAATGTTGTAACATAAAAGACTAGAAAAATATATGTAAATTCCAGAATATGAATTTCTCTTTATTCCTTGTTATCAAACTCGTGTAGTTACAAAATCATGCCAAAATGAAGAAAGGGATTAGCCTTAATATACCTGGAGTAGGAAAAAATCCGTATGATATTCTTGGAAAAGGTTGCATTGTACTCCTTTAGAACCACAAAATTCTTACGTTGCTAAGACTCTAATAATTCTCGTTGGATTTTTTGTTTGTAGGAATTGGTTGCAAGAAGAATTGCTAACATTCACTTCTGATTGTAATGTCTTGGTATTGAAAATATTAGGAATAATGTTATAATTTGGTTGTATTATTCTTTTGTAGGAATTTGTAAGGATTCCTATTACTAATATGCAAAGCTCATGTCTGAATTGTAGTATTGTTTTGTATTTAAATTAGTAGAGTGAAGTGTCTTGTTATCAACCTATTAGGTTTCCACCTAATCAGAATGACTTAAGAGTTATTTGTACAAGAGGTGGCTTGCTGCCACGTGGGGGTGGGGAGTGTAATTTTAATCTTTATCCACTTATTAGGTAATTAGGTAATATCCCGTTACCCGGTAATTAACCAATTACCCCATAGTTGAGAATTGTCTCAAATTACTTAAAATTGTACTTATATTTGATACACTTTATACATCATACTATCATGGATATGGTACCTTGTATGGTATTACTCCATAAATATCGGGTATTATCGCTTGGCCCGTATTTTATCCCAAATCGACAACCTTCAACGAAACTCATTTTCTTCATCCGTGGGCACCACTCGGTTAGGATCACCAATGCACTTTCGTAACATAGATACATGAAAAACCGGATGGACAGACTCCAATTTTGAGGGCAATTCTAACTCATAAGCTACATGGCCCACTCTCCGAATGATACTATAAAACCAAATATATAGTGGGCTAAGTTTGCCTTTATTCCCGAACCTCATCACACCCTTCATAGGTGACACCTTTAAGAATATCCAATCATTAACCCTCGGACTCTAAATATGCCACGATACGAATTTCCCACCGTCGGGACCGTGATGGCACCTAACGTTGAACCCACTAGGCAAGGCAACGTAAATATTCAATTTACCTTATTCCTTTATTATTACAAAATAGCATGCGAAAAGACAACACTCACATAGATAGAAGTACAAAATTGAGTAAGGTATATAAACTCAATGTACGCCTTTACGGAATTTCACAAAAACCAATCCAAGAACTTTGGAGTCATAAACTCACGAATTGTCTATGAATAATACACATAATTGTCTGAATGAAATAAGTACATTTGTTTCTGAAGTAACTAGAATAGAATACAAGAAGAGAAATAGGAAAGGACGCCAAGGACTGCGGACGCCTGCAGGACTACCACGGGGTCTCCACTGGACTGATAGCAACAACCTCGATCTATGGCACATAGGGTTCTACACCAAGATCTGCATAAAAGTGCAGAGTGTAGCATCGGTACAACCAAACCCATGCTGAGGACACGACAACCAAAGTCAACCTGTGCAGTTTAACAATATACGGAGAAAAATAATACAACGAGAAATAGACAGTAAGCATAAGGGAAAAGGGGAACATGCTGAGGGGAAGAAATATTAAATAATGGAAGTAACGAAGTAAGGCACAATTTAGATATCAATTTATGAAACGAAATAGTAATACGAAAACAAATGCACGGCATCACACTTCGTGCTTCTACTCTCATCCTCACCATCAGAATCAATATATTCGGCACGACATCATCTTTCGTGCTTTTACCTCACAATATCACGGCACAACATTATCCTTCGTGCATTATCTCTCATATCATGGCACGACATCACACTTCGTGCTTTTACAAATCACAATATTGGCACGGCATCACCCTTCGTGCATTAACATTCACTCAAAATCTCACGCACGACATCACCCTTCGTGCTTTTACACTCTTCCTCACCCAAACACATCAAATGATAGAAATCCAACAAGGAACAATATAACGGAGTAAACAAAAAAATAAACCATAACCTCTCGGCAAGGGAGTCAACAGTAAAATAAATACCACCACGGCAATGGAGTCAAAAGCTATATCCAATCTCACTTAGTGCATAACTTCACATAAAAATCTTCGACTGAAACTAATACTCAACACTATTCAATATCAAGGAATTTCCAACAAAATGGATAACAATAAAGTGAAACTCAAGTATTACTTAGCGAAAAAACAAAATAAATCACAATATTTGACTCAGGGGCATGCTTGACACTAACGTATAGATACTCGTCACCTCACCTATATGTTGAACACGATACTTACACATAGGAAATAGGACACAACAACTATTCCCTCAAGCTAAGGTTAAGCAAAACACTTATCTCAAATTTCGCGACCAAACTCAAGCATCAATTACCGCTTTTAATTTTGAATTTTACTCACAATTCACTTGTATCTAGACATATTTAACTTAATAAAATAAATAAAAACTAAACAATTAAATCCTAATGCTTAATTATGAGTTTTCTATCATTCTTCCAAAATACAAAAATTACCCCCGGGCCCGCTTGGTCGAAACACGAGGTTCGAACAAAAATCTGATCACCCATTCACCACAATCCCGAATATATACTTAGTTATGAAATCCGACCCCAAAATGAGGTCAATTTCAATTATTCAAAAAACCCTAACTCTACCTGAATTCCTAATTTTCTACCCTTAAGAACATGATTTAGGCCTAGAAATCTAATGGGTGTTAATAGAAACTGAAGAAAACAAGTCTAAGAATACATACCTATGTTTTGTGGTGAAATCCCCTTTTCAGAAATCTCCCGATTTGGAGTTTAGGTGAAGAAATTATGAAAAATTGAAGAAATCCCGATTTGCTACTGTTTTAAACAAAAACACTCGACGGACATGCTATGCAATCGCGACCCGTACTATGCGATCGCATAGGCTTCCACTCCGGTGCCCATCGCGTTCGCATGCAAGAGGATGCGTTTGTACTGTGTTATCACTACCCGGCCCCAAGGCCCCTATACTCCATGCGTTCGTGACTACATTGGTGCATTCGCGTAGAGTAATTTTCCTATGCTCCGCGTTCGCACCTTGTACTATGTATTCACAAAGTGTTACCTAGTCCCCTTCCCCGTGTGTGCATTGCGTTCGCATGGATACCCATGTGTTCGGAGAGGGTAAATCTCCTGGACACCAACAACATCCACAAGACACCAGATTTTATAAGTAAAAATCAACCCGACGCCTATCCGAAACTCACCCGAGCCCTCGCGGCTCCAAAACAAACATGCACACATCTTCAAAAACATCCTACGGACTTACTCGTGCGATCAAATCTCCAAAATAACACTTTAAACAACGAATTTAGCCTTAAAGTCAGAGAAAATTTCCAAAACTTCCAAATATCAAATTTCACGACTACGGGTCCGAATCACATCAAACGACTTCCGTTTCTTACCAGTTTTTACAGATATATCACATATCAGCTCCGGAACAAAAATACGGGCCCGATATCATGTCACACCCCAAAATTGAGGGACGGGACCTACACTCAACCAGGTGACCCAGTCAAGCGAACCTGATTTGCGCTTCCTACCCAATGCGTTTCCCCGTATTTATAGCATATATTATTTATCTGAAACAATGAGATAAGTTTAGAAGTGAGGGATTACCACAATAAATCCAGTTTTTCCTCTTTTTACATTTTTATACTAGATTTTCCAAAACATACATAATAGATACAACACTTCCCAATACGGACCACGATTACGAGAAAATACAACCACAACCCAAAATATATATATACACCCACATAGTGTCTACGAAGCTTCTAAGAGTACTAGGAGTTTATACGATACTTGCCGGCAACAAGACCCCGGCTATACCTTACAATACATAATATACTCAAAAGAAGATGGCATAAACTACACACTGCCCCGAGAGGAAGTGGGGCTCACCAGTACAGCTGAGAAAGGATCAGGAGAAAGCACCACTAGCGGCAAGCTGAGCAACCTGCTATGGACCCACCTACATCCATTTAAAAAGATGTAGCGCCCCCGACAAAAGGGACGTTAGTACTGTGGAATAGTACTAGTATGTATGAACAAACTTTATCCCAAGTACAATAAAATAATACACAATTAAGAGACAGTAGTAGAACCAATCAATCAATGCAGGTGGAAAGAAACAACCAGAATCAACAAGTTTCACAATATCTCATCTTTACATTTCAACATCACCTTATTTAAGAGTTTCCCAGATTTTTCATTTCGATAGTGATAATGATCACATTCCATCCTTATTACCTCGGCCACCCTTATTACCTCACATCTCATCAAGCTTATTACTTTGTGTTGCAGCGCGCAACCCGATCCCACCTGACAATCATATTTCATAACAGCAACCACAAACAATTTCATCACAAGAATTATCATTTCAAGGAATGCACAATAATTCTACCCAATTCATATATTTGGACCTAATGCAAAATAATTCTCCCCAAGTAGTAACTCATATACAAGTTATTGCCATAATTGTTCAACTCATTCACATAATTTCACAGTATCCTTTTTCATTACTTACCACACACGATTTTCTTTAGCCATTATATACATTCCCACACTTGGGCACATTAACCTTCTTTCATTAACTAACACATACTTTCATATCGATACCCTCGAGCATTTACGAGCTTTGCGCATAATAAGATAGGCGCATCAAAACACTTTTCACAATCTCATATAGCACAGTCATATGGCAAACAACTAGGACAATCAGAGAATAGAATCTTACGTATCAACAAATTTGGAAAATCAATTCACATGTTTTCAAACAAGGTACACATACCGTACGCTCGGACCCCAACAAGAGGATTCTACAAAGGTTAAAGTTAGCCATACATACCTCGAATCGGGATTTTTCCTTAATTTCTATCTCAAATCACCGGACTTTCTAGTACCTTCAATCTAATTCACAATGCGGCACATTTAAACTTAGAATTAGGAATCATGAACATGTCTTGAACTCATTTGAGCTTTTTATCAAACACTAGGTGTTCCTTTAGGCTAAATAACCCCTTTTTAGTGAAAGGTTACTCCAACCTATTTTCCTTTACTAGATTATGATAAATTGGGTATATGCATGCAAGATTCTTATACCCATCTTTATGAACTATCCTACCCAGATTTCATTTTAACAAATAATCTGGAAATTAAGGTGAATGAGGTAGAAGCTTACCTCTTAGAGTGAAGAAATTTGTCTCCTACTTGATTTGTTCCAAGTTTGAGTGATGAAGGAAGACTAATTTGATGAATTTGGGACTTTTTCTCTATAGAACCCACTCTTTCCGCTCTCTAATATCTCATAAAAATGGTTAAAAATGAAGGGGAGGGGTGTTTTTAATTAATTGGGGTTGGGTTTTAAAATTAGAAAAATAGGGCTCGACACAAGAATGCGGTCAGGAATGCAATCGCATTCCTGACATGCGGTCCGCAGAATCGACTGCACAATGGCCCTCAAGATGGGACAAAATTCGAAACACACTGCCCAAGTATGCGACCATTGTGCGGTCTGCATACATGTTATGCGATCGCATAATGCGTCGCATAACTTCTCTCCCAAAATCAAAGGCAACAATGCGACATCTATGCGGTCCGCAGAACTGAAATGCGATCGCATATTGGACCGCATAGTTGACCTCAAATAGGGATGTGATCTGCCCATTTATGCAACCATTATGCGATCCACATACACGTTATGCGATCTCATAGTGTGTCGCATAACACCTACATTCTGGAAAATTTTATTCTTTAAGTCTCAGGGTACTTTTTACTCTGTTTAGGTCCGTTTTAAAATTTTCCACAGTAAAAACAACTCGGAGGCTCATTTGGGTATTATTTTAAAACGAGAAAATTGTACGGGTCTTTACATCCTCCCCCCCCCCCCCCCCCCCCCTTAAAAATCATTCATCCTCGAATGAGGGTTTTGGAAATCATTTTGTTATGAAAGCATGATATGCAACTTCCAGATTTTCACTAACTCCAATATTTCAGAAAATATTTGCCAGAGTTCCCTTTGTAATTAGACCTATCTACATGTCAGAGACCCCCTGAAACACATTTCCAAGTACCATTACACAGTTTTAATCACCTAATAACTCACACACGGTGTTTTTACCTCAACAATTTGCCATTATTCAATCATTTTGTGAACTACAGATAGTTCTTTCTTCTTATACTACAAATTTGCACATGGGTCACATTTTTACACATAACTTGGTCGTTTCAATGAGTCCCATACAACCCAATCACCTCAATATACTATATCCATTTCAATTAATCATTACCGACCCACTCTACCATTAATCACTTGCCTAACACATACGTTCCACAAAACATTCATTTACCTCAAGGGTTGCACACTACCCAAATAGATCTGCGGGCTCAGTTTTACCACACCTTGGGAAATTACAACAATAAGGCAATTAGGGGAAGATGGGGTGCCTTTGCACAAAATCGAACATAAAATATAATTTGCTTAGAGATGACAGTTCTGACGAACACTACTAGACTTATTCAAACAAATGGGGATATTTTTCTTTCATCTCGTTTTCCGCTTCCCACGTGGCTTCCTCAATATGCTGACTTCGCCACAATACTTTAACTGAAGCAATTTCTTTGTTCCTCAATCTACTAACTTGTATCAAAAATAGAAACTGGAACCTCCTCATACGATAATTCTTCATTAACCTCAATAGTCTCAACTGGCAAGATGGCTGGTGGATCTCCAACCACTTTCTTCAACATGGACACGTGGAACACCAGGTGCAATAATGACAATTCAGGGGGGTAATTCCAGCCTGATATGGCCCGACATACCTTGGGCTCAATTTCCGTTTCTTCCCAAACCGCATCACTCCCTTCATGGGAGATACCTTAAAGAATACCCAATCATCAACTTGGAATTCCAATTCTCTTCGACGAACGTCCGCATAAGATTTTTAACCGCTCTGAGCGGTTTTGATCCTCTCCCGAATGACTCTAACTTTTTCCAATGCCTGGTGCACAAGATCTGCCCTAACAATTCTGCTTCACCATCCTCGAACCACCCAATCATAGATCTACACCTCCTTCCGTACAATGCCTCAAACGGGGCCATCCGAATACTAGCGTGAAAGCTGTTATTGTAAGCAAATTCGATAAGCGGTTAATGATCATCTCAACTACCCTTGGAATCAAAAATGCAAGCCCATAACATATCTTCAAGCGTCTGAATAGTCCGCTCTACCTGACCATCAGTCTGCGAATGGAAAGCTGTGTTGAGATTTACCTGAGTACCCAACCCTTGCTGAAATTTCCTCCAAAAATTAGCCGTGAACTGGGCTCCTCGGTCTGAGATAATAGAAACTGGAGTACCATGAAGCCTGACTATTTCCTTGGTATACAACTGAGTGTACTGTTCTGCAGTATCGGTGGACTTGACCGGCAAGAAGTGAGCTGATTTCGTGAGTCGATCCACTATCACCCAAATTGAGTCAAAATTTCTCTGAGTGCGAGGTAACCCTACCACTAAATCCATGTTGATCATTTCCCGTTTCCAAATTGGAATTTCCATAAGCTGAGTTAGCCCGCCAGGCCTATGATTCTCGGCCTTCACCTGCTCACAATTTGGATATTTAGATACAAAGTCTACCACATCTCTTTTCATACCGCTCCACCAATAAACTTCCCGGAGATCTTGATACATTTTCGTAGAACCTGGGTGCACGGAATACCTGGAATTGTTAGTTTCCACCATCACCATCTCCCGAAGATTATCCACACCAGGATCACATAACCTTCCATGGCACCGCAAAACACCATCATCGCTCCCGAGGGAAAATGCCGAAATCTTATTTTTCAAAACTGCCTCCTTCAACTGTGCATATGCTGGATCAATAAACTACTTCTCCTTGACTTCCGCTAAAAGTGATGATTCTGCCCCATTATGCGCCATGACTTTCCCCTCATCTGAGATCGGGAGATAGACCCCCAGACTAGCCAATTGACAAACCTCCTGACCCAACGGCCTCTGATCTTCCTCTAAATGAGCAAGACTACCCATAGACTTCCGACTGAGAGTGTCGGCCACTATATTTGCTTTCACTGCATGGTACATAATGTTCATATCATAATCCTTAAGCAATTCTAACCATCGCCGCTGCCTTAAATCAACTCCTTATGCTTGAACAAATACTGGAGACTCTTGTGGTCTGAGAACACGTCCACATGGACCCTATACAAAAAATTCCGCCAAAGTTTTAATGCAAACACAACTGCCGCGAGCTCTAAATCATGCGTCGGATAATTCTTCTCGTGATTCTTGAGTTGCCTAGAAGCATAGGCTATAACCTTCCCGTGTTGCATCAACACACATCCCAAACCAACCCTTGAAGCATCGCAATAAACCACAAATCCCTCCGTGCCTTCTTGCAAAGTTAACACTGATGCTGAAGTCAATCTTGATTTCAATTCCTGAAAGCTCTTTTCACAAGCGTTGGACCATTGGAACTTAGTTGCCTTCTACGTCAATTTAGTCAATGGGGAGGTGAGAGTAGAGAACCCCTCCATAAACCTCCGATAATACTCGGCTAGACCCAAGAAACTGCGAATCTCTGTCGGGGTCGTCGGTCAAGGCCAATCCTTTACCGCTGTGATCTTCTAAGGATCAACCATAATCCCTTCTCTGGAAACAACATGACCTAAAAATGTGACTGACTCCAACCAAAATTCACATTTTTAAAACTTGGCATATAATTGGTGCTGATGAAGAGTCTGTAGAACTGCCCTGAGGTGATTAGCATGATCCTCCCGACTCCGTGAGTAGAAAAGGATGTCATCAATAAAAACAATCACGAAGGAGTCAAGAAACGGTTTGAAAACCCGATTCATAAGATCCATGAAAGTCGCTGGATCATTGCTAAGTCCAAAGGAAATTGCCAAAAATTCAAAATGGCCATAACGAGTTCTGAAGGTGGTCTTAGGAGTATCCTGCTCTCTGACCTTCAACTGGTGATACCCCGATCGTAAATCAATTTTGGAGAAGAACCTCGCACCCTGAAATTGGTCGAAAAAATCATCTATCCGAGGCAATGGATACTTGTTTTTGATAGTGAATTTGTTGAGTTGCCGATAATCAATACACATTTGAAGCGACCCATCCTTCTTCCTGTCGAAAAGAACCGGAGCGCCCCACGGTGACACACTCGGCCGAATGAACCCCTTCTCTAATAAGTCCTTCAACTGCTCCTTTAACTCCCTGAACTCTGTTGGTGCCATTCTGTATGGTGGAATAAATATTGGCTGCGTATCTGGCAATACATCAATCCCAAAATCAATCTCCCTATCTGGCGGAATCCTTGGAAGCTCGTCCGAAAATACTTCAAGAAACTCATTCATGACTTGGACGGACGCGGGGGTAGACACTTCTAAAGTGGTGTCCGCAACCCGGACCAAATGACAAAACACACCCTTTTTTAATCATCTTCGAGGACATAAGGTAGGAAATAAAACTACACCTTGGTACCACACCATTGCCTTTCTATTCAATAACTGACTCTTTAGGAAACTCTAGTCTCATAATTCTGGTTCGCAGTCAAGTTTAGTAAAGCACGAGTAAATCCAATCCATTCCCATGATAACATCGAAATCTACCATCCCAAGTTTGATAAGATCGTCCGTGGTATCTCGACCACACACCGTGACAACACAATTCCTATAGACTCATGCGGCTGTAATGGAATCACCAACCAGAGTGAACACGGACAACGACTCATAAAATTGTTCCGGTTCTATCCCAAAACTTGAAGCAATTAATGGGGTAACATAGGATAAGGAGGACCCCGGATCAATAAGAGCATAACAATCAAGGGCTTGAACAGCCAGAATACCTGTGATAATATCTGGAGAATCCTCCACACTCTGGCGACCACTCAAAGCATAGAAGCGACTAGCTCCACCTCTACCATGAGCTCCACCTCTAACTGCACCATGCCCCGCTGGAGCTGGAGGACGTACTAAAGATGCGGCGACTGAAGAACCGGACGGCTGAAAAAAACCACTACCCCTGCCATGACTGGGCGCATGGAAATCCCACCGAATATGACCTCTCACCCCACACCCATAGCACACCGGGATATCTAGGTAACAAGTCTCGGTATGGAACCTCCCACACTTAGGTCACAGAGCCCTCATCTACTGCTGGAACCTCCCTCTTAGACAACCAGACTGATAGGGTCTCCTACTGTCTGATCCTGGTCCCGAGCGACTGCTCTGCTGATAAACGTGCACTGATTGCGGTGCACTGGGCGAGGACTGAGCATAAGACTGGGATGGCCCTGATGGTCCTCTCCCCTGGACTGGTCTCCCTCCTCCAACGGAACTCCCGGTGGCCTACTGACCGGGCCCTGCTAATACTCTCCCTCTCCGACCGTATCTTCAATTTTCTAGCCTCCGTGGCCTGGGCTAATCCCACTATCTTACCATAATTCATCTCTGGGTGCAAGGCAGCTGTAGCAGCTTCATTCACAACCAAGGGACTGAGGCCCTGAACAAACCATCGAACTCTGGCGTCCATAGTCGATACCAATTGAGGAGCGTACTTGGACAACCTCAAGAACTCCATGTGGTACTCCCACACACTCATGTTACCCTTCTTGAGAACCTCAAACTCCGTAGCACGGGATGCCATAGTCTCGGCAGGCAAGAAGTGATCCATGAAAGCATCAAAAAACTCATCCCATCTCACCGGAGGACTTCCCTCCCCACGGGAATCCTCCCACATTTCGAACCAGAAATACGCTGCACGCCTCAACCTGTAATATGCTAACTCAACCCCCTCTGTCTTTGTAGCCTTCATAACCCGGAGCATCTTGTATATTTCATCTAGAAAGTCCTGTGAATCGGCCTCTAGATCAATACGTGAGAAATTTGGAGGGGCCAACCGCAGAAAATGGTTGACTCTTGAACCAGCGGAATCTCCCTGTCCGCTAGAGGATGTAGGGACAACATGAGATCTTTGGGCCTGAGCGGCCACTAACTGGGTCAACATGTGAATAGCTCCCCTGAGGTCCCCATCGGAAGTACCGGGACCTGGAGCTGGAACCGAAGAAGGATCTGGAATATCGACAGGAGGGTTTGTAGCACCCTCTGCCGCAGCAGGAATAAGAATACTTTGATCTGGAGCAGATAGGCCAGACGGATTCAAGGTCGAGGATTCGCTCGCACCCGTACCATCGAGTACAGAATTCACGGCCACACTTAGGGCGACATTGGCCTCTGGGCCGATTCGAGCTCTCTTCTTTGGTGCTATCACTAAAAATTTTGGAATAGAGCACGAGTTAGACAAGAATATTCTCACTTTCCACTTCACCGCACGATATAGAATAACAATGAAAAGGGTGTTTCCTCAATGTCCATGTAGCCATTTAATTATAGATGTGGTTGACAACACACCGATAAGAAGGGTTCTACTAGACACGGCTCCAGGACATCCTAGGACATCCTAGGACACTTTTAAAACCTTAGGCTCTGATACCAAGTTTGTCATGCCCAAAAATCGAGGGACGCGGCCGGCACTCAACCGGGTGACCCCAGTCAAGCGAACCTGATTTACCCTTCCTACCCAATGCGTTTCCCCATTTTTATAGCATACATTATTTATGTGAAACAGTGAGATAAGCTTAGAAGTGAGTTATTACCACAATAAATCCAATTTTTCCTCTTTTTACATTATTATACTAGATTCCCCAAAACATACATAATAGATACCACTTCCCTATACGGACCACGATTATGAGCAAATACAACCACTGCCCAATATATATATACACCCACATAGTGTCTACGGAGCCTCTAAGAGTACTAGGAGTTTATATAATACTTGCCGGCAATAAGGCCCCGACTATACCTTACAATAGATAATATACTCAAAAGGAGATGGCATGAACTACACATGGCCCTGAGAGGAAGTGGGGCTCACCAGTACAGCTGACAAAGGATGAGGAGAAAGCACCACTAACAGCGTGCTGAGAAACCTGCTATGGACCCACCTACATCCATATAAAAAGATGTAGCGTCCCCGGCAGAAGGGACGTTAGTACTGTGGAATAGTACTAGTATGTATGAACGAACTTTATCCAAAGTACAATCAAATAATACACAATTAAGAGACAGTAATAGAACCAATCAATCAATGCACGTGGAAAGAAACAACCACGATCAACAAGTTTCACAATCTCTCCTCTTTTCCTTTCAACATCACCATATTGAAGAGTTTCCCAGATTTTTCATTTCGATAGTGATAATGATGACATTCTATCCTCATCACCTCGGCCACACTTATTACCCCGGCCACCCTTATTACCTCACATCTCATCAAGCTTATTATTTCGTGTTCCGGTGCGCACCCTGATCCCACCTGACAATCATATTTCATAACAGCAACCACAAACAATTACATCACAAGAATTATCATTTCAAGGAATCGCAAGTTCACGTGCACAATTCATATATTTGGACCCAAGGCACAATAATTCTCCCCAAGTAGTAATTCATATACAAGGTATTGTCATAATTGTTCAACTCATTTACATCATTCCACAGTACCCTTTTTCATTACATACCAAGCACGGTTTTCTTTAGCCATTATATACATTCCCACACTTGGGCACATTAACCTTCTTTCATTCACTAACACATACTTTCATATCGATACCCTCGAGCATTTACGAGCTTTGCGCATAATAAGATAGGCACATCAAAACACTTTTCACAATCTCATATAGCACGGTCATATGGAAATCAACTAGGACTATCAAAGAATAAAATCTTACGTATCAACAAATTTGAAAAATCAATTCACATGTTTTCAAACAAGGTACACATACCGTTGGTCGGACCCCAACAAGAGGATTCTACAAAGGTTAAAGTTAGCCATACATACGCCGAATCGGGATTTTTCCTTAATTTCTATCTCAAATCAACGGACCTTCTAGCACCTTCAATCTAATTCACAATGCGGCACATTTAAACTTAGAATTAGGAATCATGAACATGTTTTGAACTCATTTGAGATTTTTATCAAACACTAGGTGTTCCTTTAGGCTAAATAACCCCCTTTTAGTGAAAGGTTACTCCAACCTATTTTCCTTTACTAGATTATGATAAATTGGGTACATGCATGCAACATTCTTAAACCCATCTTTATGAACTATCCTTCCCAGGTTTCATTTTAACAAAAAATCTGGAATTAAGGTTAATGAGGTAGAAGCTTACTTCTTAGAGTGAAGAAATTTGTGTGCTACTTTATTAGTTCCAAGCTTGAGATATGAAGGAAGACAATTTGATGTAGTTGGGACTTTCTCTCTCTAGAACCCACTCTTTCCTCTCTCTAATATCTCAGAAAAATTGTTAAGAAATGAACGGGAGAGGTGTTTTTAATG
The DNA here is from genome assembly GCA_005239525.1 of Nicotiana knightiana. Classification (NCBI taxonomy): domain Eukaryota; kingdom Viridiplantae; phylum Streptophyta; class Magnoliopsida; order Solanales; family Solanaceae; genus Nicotiana; species Nicotiana knightiana. Next base: position 173,880 of record ML437965.1, read on the forward strand.
AACTAGGGTCGGGTTTTAAAATTAGAAAAACAGGGCCCGACACAAGAATACGGTCAGGAATGCGATTGCATTCCTGACATGCGGTCCGCAGAATCGACCGCATTATCGCCCTCAAGATGGGCCAAAATTCGAAACACACTGGCCAGGTATACGAGCATTGTGCGGTCCGCATACACGTTATGCGATCGCATAATGCATCGCATAACTTCCCTCCCAAAATCAAAGGCAACAATGCGACAGCTATGCGGTCCGCATAACTGAAATGCGATCGCATATTGGACCGCATAGTTGGAGTCAAATTGGGCAGTGATTTTCCCATGTATGCGACCATTATGCGGTCCGCATACACGTTATGCGATCACCTAGTGCGTCGCATAAAACCTACTGTCTGGAAAATTTTATTCTTTAAGTCTCGGGGTACTTTTTACTTAATTTAGGTCCGTTTTAAAAATGTCCACAATAAAACAACTCGGTGGCTCATTCACGCATTATTTTAAAACGAGAAAATTTTACGGGTCTTTACATATCATTAATTTCAATATCATCAATTTCTAAAATCTCGTATATTTTTCAGAAAACAATTTCTTTCATTAATTCATTTCTCGGTCTTGGGACCTCGAAATTTGATTCTGGGCATACGCCCAACTCCCTTATTTTCCTACGGACCCTCTAGGGACCGTCGAATCACGTTTCCGTGTCCGGGTCCGTTTATCCAAAATGTTGACCGAAGTCAACTTAAATTCAATATTAAGGCAAATTTAGCATTTTTCTCAGTTTTTCACATACAAGCTTTCCCGGATAAATGCCCAGGCTACGCACGCGAATCGAGGTGAGATAAAAGGAGGTTTTCAAGGCCTCAGAACACCGTTTTGACTTATAAAACAAGGGATGACCTTTTGGGTCATCACATTCTCCACCTCTAAAATAACCGTTCGTCCTCAAACGGACATAGAAAAGTACCTGAATTAGGGAAAAGATGGGGATAACGGCTTCGCATATCAGACTCGGACTCCCAGGTAGCTGCCTCGACAGGCTGTCCTCTCCACTGGACACTAGCTGAAGGATAAATTTTCAATCTCAACTGACGAACATGCCGGTCTAATATGGCTACCGGCTCCTCTTCATAGGTTAAATCCTTGTCCAACTAGACACTGTTGAAATCTACCACATGGACTGGATCTCCGTGATACTTCTGAAGCATAGACACATGAAACACTGGATTTACAGCTGATAAATTTGGTGGCAATGCAAGTCTATAGGTCACCTCTCCCACTCTGTCAAGAATTTCAAATGGACCAATGAATATAGGGCTTAGCTTTCCCTTCTTCCCAGATCTCATCACGTCCTTCATGGGCGATACCTGAAGCAATACCCTCTCCCCAACCATGAATGCCAAATCATGAACTCTGCGGTCGGCATAACTCTTCTGCCTGGACTGAGCTATACGAAACCTATCCTGAATGATCTTAACCTTATCCAAGGCATCCTGCACTAACTCCGTACCCAATAACCGAGCCTCTCCCGGCTCAAACCACCCAACCGGAGACCGACACCACCTACCATGTAATGCCTCACAAGGAGCCATCTGAATGCTCGACTGATAGATGTTGTTATAGGCAAACTCAACTAATGGCAATAACTGATCCCAAGAGCCTCCAGAGTCTGACATAGGCTCGAAGCATATCCTCCAAAATTTGAATAGTACGCTCGGACTGTCCGTCCGTCTGAGGATGAAATAATGTGCTCAACTCAACCCACGTGCCCAAGTAATGCTGAACTGCCCTCCAGAAATGCGAGGTAAAATGCGTACCCTAGTCAGAATTAATAGACTCGGGCAGACCATGAAGGCGAACAATCTCCCTAATGTAGATCTTTGTCAATCTCTCTGAAGAATAGGAAACTGCCATAGGGATGAAATGTGATGCCTTGGTTAGCCTATCCGCAATGGCCCATATTGCATCGAACTTCCTCTGAGTTCGTGGGAGTCCAAAAATGAAATCCATGGTGATACACTCCCACTTCCACTCAGGAACCTCAATCTGCTGCATCAATCCGCCAAGTCTCTAATGCTCGTAGTTTACCTGTTGACAATTCAAGCACCGAGCTACATATGACACAATATCCTTCTTCATCCTCCTACACCAATAATGTTGCCGCAAATCCTGGTACATTTTTGCAGCGCCCGGATGGATAAAATACCGAGAACTGTAGGCCTCCTCTAATATCAACTCACGAAGTCCATCGACATTGGGTACACAAATACGACCCTGCATCCGTAAAACCCCATCATCACCAACTATAACCAGTTGGCATCTCCGTGCCATATCGTATCCCTCGGGACACACAAATGAGGATCATCATACTGCCGGTCTCGAATACGATCAAATAATGAAGAACGAGCAACTGTTTAAGCTAGAACACGGTTGGGGTTAGAAACATCCAATCTCATAAACTGATTGGCTAAAGGCTGAACATCTAAAGCAAGCGGTCTCTCTCCGACCGGAATATAAGCAAGACTATCCATGCTGGATGACTTCCTACTCAAAGCATCGGCCACCACATTGGCCTTCCCTGGATGATATAAGATGGTGATATCATAGTCTTTCAACATCTCCAACCATCTCCTATGCCTCAAATCCAACTCCTTCCGCTTGAATAAATATTGCAAACTCTTGTGATCCGTGAACACCTCAAAAGACACGCCATATAAATAATGCTTCAAAAATCTTCAGCGCGTGAACAATGGCTGCTAACTCCAAATCATGAACTGGATAATTCTTCTCGTGGATCTTTAACTGACGCGAAGCATATGCAATAAGCTTTCCTTCCTGCATCAACACTGCACCAAGTCCAACTCGAGATGCATCACAATACACAGTATATGGCCCTGAACCTGTTGGCAAAACCAATACCGGTGTCGTAGTCAAAGCTTCCTTGAGCTTCTGAAAGCTCGCCTCACACTACTCTAACCACCCGAACATGGCAGCCTTCCGAGTCAACCTGGTCATTGGTGTTGCAATAGACAAAAAGCCTTCCACAACTCGATGGTAATAGCTCGCCAAACCTAAGAAACTCCAGATATCTATGGATGATGCGGGTCTAGGCCAATCCTTGACCGCTGAAATCTTCTTAGGATCCACCTGGATACCCTTTGTTGATACGACATGACCCAAGAATGCAACTGAGCTCAACCAGAACTCACACTTAGAAAAATTAGCATACAACTGATTGTCCTTCAAAGTCTGAAGAACGACTCGAAGGTGCTGCTCGTGCTCCTCCCGGCTTCGGGAAGAAATCAGAATATCATCAATGAAGACTATCCCGAAGGAATCCAAATAAGGTTTGAACACTCGGTTCATCAAGTCCATGAAATATGTTGGGGCATTTGTCAACCCAAATAACATCACTAAGAACTCATAAGGCACGTGCAGAAAGCTGTCTTAGGGATATCAGATTCCCTAATCCTCAATTGATGGTATCCAAATATCAAATCGATCTTCGAAAATACCTTGGCAACCTGAAGTTGATCAAACAAATCATCAATTCATGGCAACAGATACTTGTTCTTGATGGTCACCTTGTTCAATTGCTAATAGTCTATACACATCCTCATCGACCCATCCTTCTTCTTAACAAACAACACCGGCGCACCCTAAGGTGAGACACTTGGTCTAATGAAGCCCTTATCAAGCAAATCCTGCAAATGTTCTTTCAGGTCCTTCATCTCTGGCGGGGCTATACAATATGGAAGAATCGAAATGGACTGAGTGCGCGGAGCTAGATCAATGCAAAAGTCAATATCCCTGTCGGGTGGCATACCCGTCAGGTCTGCAGGGAACACCTCTAGAAACTCACAGACTATGGGACCATAGAAGGAACCTCGGCGCTAGAATCACGAAATAAGCAAAATAGGCCAAACACCTCCTCTCAACCATGAGTTGGGCCTTCTATATGAGATAATATTGCTGGAAGAATGACCAGGGGTCCCCCTCCACTATAGTCGAAGCAACCCCGGTAATGCTAATGTCACGGTCTTCGCATGATAGTCCATTATGGCATGATAAGGCGATAACCAATCCATCCCCAAAATAACATCGAAATCTACCATATCCAGGAGCAGAAGATCTAAATTGGTCTCAACACCAGAAATAGCCACAACAAACGAATGGTAGACACGATCTACTACAATAGAATCACCCACCAGTGTAGACATACATACATGAGCACTCAGATAATCATGAGGCATAACCAAGATGACACATAGGAATATGTGGGCCCTGGATCAATTAAAACTAAAGCATTCTTGCTGCAAACTGAAACTATACATGTGATAACTGCATCAGAGGCCTCAGCCTCAGGTCTAGCTGGAAAAGCATAACATTGGGGCTGGGCCCCACCAGTCTGAAGTACATCCCTGGGACGGCCTCCTACTGGCTGACCTCTACCTCTAGCGGCATGACCTCCACCTCTAACGACCTGACCTCCACCTCAAACACCTCGACCCCCACCTCTAGCTGGTGGAGCAGGCGGTGGAACACCTAGTACTGGAACCATGGTACGAGAATCCTGGTGCGGAGAACTACTTGAGGCTCGAGGGAAAAATCTAACAATCTGCCTCTGATCACCACAACTATAACAAGCCCTTGGCTGTTGAGGCTGCCCACCCTGAAACTTACCCTGACGAGCTAGGTAACCAGCCTGAAAACCCTAAATAAGTGGTGCACTAATAGGAGCTGATGGTGCACTGTAGGGAAACTGATCGGAATACTATATATGAGAACCACAGCCACCTAGAGCACTACGAGAAACCTGTAGTGCTGAATAAAACGGCCTAGGAGGATGGCCCCTACCAAATGAATCACGGCATCCAGATGAGGCGCCACTGAACCTGCCAAAATGGTGGGGCCTCTTGTCAGACCCCTGACCACCCCTTGCAATAGAACCATCTCAACTCATCTAGCCACATTGACTGCATCCTGGAAAGAAATCTCACTCCCTGTATCCTTGGCCATCTGCAACCTGATCGGCTGAACTAGCCCCTAAATAAATATCTTCACCCTCTCTCGCTTAGAGGGAAGTATCATAATATTATGCCTTGCGAAGGTAACAAATCTGGTCTCGTACTGAGTGTAAGTCATAGAGCCCTGCTGGAGACGCTCAAACTACCTTTGTAGATCCTCCCTCTGAGTGATAGGAAGAAACTTCTCCAAAAATAGCTAAGTGAATTGGGCCCAAGTAAAGGCCGGTGATGCAACTTGTCTGGCCAAAAAATAGTATCTCCATGAATTCTTGGCGGGACCTAAAAGACAAAAGGTAGCAAAGTCGACCCCATTGGTCTCCAATATCCCCATGTTCCGTAGAACCTCATGGCAGCTATCCAAATAGTCATGGGGATCCTCTTAAGATGCACCACTAAGTAGTAGTGAAAAGCTTGGTGAACCTGTCCAACCTCCACAAAGAATCAACACACATAGCTTCTCCACCACCGGTCTGAGCCATAATACCCGACTGAACTACCGCAGCTGTCTGAGCTACTGGAGTCTGAAACTGAGGAGTCAACTGCTCCAGAGTGCGAGTAGCGGGAGTCTGAGCTCCTCCCCCAGCCTGAGAGATGGCTGGTGCCACAGGAAGTAAACCTACCTGAGAGACACTCTCCATGAGGCCCACTAGATGGACCAGAGCGTCCTGGAGTACTAGGGTGGCAATGAACCCCTCGGGTCTTGAGCTGGCCCAACCGGGACTGTCTAGGCAGGAACCTCTTCAGAAAACTCTACTTAAGGCTCCGTCACTAGGGCTGCTACTCTGGGATGAGCTCTACCCCTGCCTCAGCTTCTAGCACGGCCTCGGCCTCATCCTCGGCCGCTCGTAGGAGCTGCAACTGGAGACTTGGGTTGCTGATCAGTGGATGAAGAAGCACGTATTCTCGCCATCTGCGAGAGATAGAATAGAAATACAGTTAGCATTTAGAATTCAAGTACCACGACAAAGAAGAATAGATGTGAAGTCATTCTAAACCCTGTAGCCTCTAGGCGATAAGCACAAACGTCTCCATACCAATCCCTCAGACTCTACTAAGCTTGTTCGTGAATTTGTGAGACCTAGGCAACCTAGTTCTCTGATACCAACTTGTCACGGCCCGAATTTCCCACCATCATGACCGTGATGGCGCCTAACATTGAGCCTGCTAGGCAAGCCAACCTAAATATTTAATTTATCTTATTCCTTTATTATTACCAAATAGCATGCGAAAAGACAACACTAACATAGATAGAAGTACAAAATGGAGTAAGTAATATAAACTCAATGTACGCCTTTACGGAATTTCACAAACACCAATCCTAGAACTTTGGAGTCAAAAACTCATGAACTGTCTATGAATAATACACATAAATGTCTGAATGAAATAAGTACATATGTTTCTGAAGTAACTAGTACAAAATACAAGAAGAGAAATAGAAAGGAACATCAAGGCCTGTGGATGCCTGCAGCAGTACCTCGAGGTCTCCACTGGTTTGAGTAACTATGGCTACTGTTCCCGAGTCCGTTCATCAAGAAAAGGGAAATTCATCCACTACCCCTAGTCTGGCTAGTGGCATACCGCCAGTGTCTTGTGAGCTAACCTCGTATTTCTTTGCACTAAAAAAGGACTTTGCGGTAGAGAAACCATACGATTCCCTGATCCATCGAGACCATGCCTCAAGGTTCATGCGATCGATAGAGGAAGACCACCTCGAGGTTGTGAGGAGAGACTGCGACTAGGAGGAAAATGTGGTGCTGCAGATAACCTCTCGAGATGAAAGCATCATGGCCTTTGCAGAGGGATTCTTGATCGTGTACACGTACCCGTTTACATTGGGCCCCATCTACCGACTTGTGCTCGAGTTCTATAAAAGGTACTGAGTCACCTCTGCGCAGATTCATCCGTTCTTTTAGCGGATAGTGCTGATGATGAGGTATTTCACCGAAAGGGCAGAGCATGACTTTACCCTTAGCCACCTCATTAGGTTACACCGGCCTAACCATTATCGAGGCCTGATTGCGCTGCGACGTCGGTCCACAAGGTCTTTTATAGCTAGCGATGATGAGGACCACAATGGGGGATGGATGAGTCAGTTATTCGAGTGAGGACCATCGAGGTCATTTCAGCAGATTTACTGGAATTTCCCGAGAAATTGAACTTCAAACGTAAGAACCATGTCGCGCCTTAGTGTCTCTTGTTCTTGTTAACTCATACGGGTGTTTCTTTTTCTCTTTTTTAGCGGTTCCGTGGATGCTCGGGGAGGTCCCCGATCTTGTGGACTGGACTCGAAGTTGGCAGCTTCCTCGACAATGATGAGCGCAAGTGGCGTAACCTCTCGAGGGGGAGATGGGAGGCAAAACACCATGGTATGAGTCGTGTGGTATTCCTTTTGATGAATGTTTCTTTTCGTCTGTAGTAACACTGACGTCACAAGTGTTGGTGGGTTTTCCAGAATGAGACTGTGTCCTTTCGATGAGAGTGAAGGCTCGAAGGATAACAAAAATCGAAAAAGATCCTCTATGAATGAGGATATTCTTGATGAGGCGGGGCCTTCTCGGAGGAATAAAGGAGGCGTCATTGCTGAGGAGAGATTCATATACGTTGGCCATTCTGCAGACGTCGGTTCACCTTATGATGATGATTCTCTGTCCACGGCTCGGACCGGGGACCCTTCTAAATTTTCCGGTTCCGCCAAGCCTTGGACCTTTAATTTTGAAGAAAGGGTTCCCCGATATAGGAAGAGCAAGAGTCGTTAACCGTCATCGTCTTCTGCCCCTAAAGGTACTTCGAGGGATGCTTGTGACCAAGTGTCGCTCGGACCGATTGAGGTTTCGAGTGGGCATACCCCTATTGAGAGTAGTTCGTTTGAGGCCGATGGGGCCAGGCCAGTAGGAGCGCATTCAACTTTTGAGGAGGCTCAGCAGCTCTGCTCCAAGGTGAGTTTTGATCGGTCTTGCTGGTTTGTTAGTTATAAATCTTTATTCTTTGAATCTGAAGTTTCTTTCTCGTAGGTTTTTGACAGACTCAAGGGCGAGCTACATCGATATGAGGACCAATTATGGGATGCTTTGGGCAATAAAAGATCTGTTAATATTCTTTGTAATAGGAAGACAAAATATTTGATACATCTTCGAGTGGAGACGCATCAGAGCCGGATCTATGAAGGCAAGCTTGAGCGCCAGTTAACCCTTACCATGTGGGGGTATGTGCCTCCTTTTTAGATTTTGGGAGCTAATTATTTGGTACTTCAATTGCAGGAAAAAACAGAAGCATTGGAGCGCCTTTGGGGCGAGGTCGGGCAAGTTAGGTCCGAATGTCAAGTGTTGAAAGCGCATGTAGGCGTACATATTGCGACGCAAAGGAATGCCTTGGCTAAGGCTACTGCCCTCGAAATACAACTTCGCAATGCTCGGGAAGATAAATTAGTTCAGTCAAGAAGGATTGCCAAGCTCGAGGTTGATCTGCTAAATATGAAGACAGAGGCTATGGACGCTCTGGCCGAAGCTGCAGTAGCTCGAGTTAAGGACTGATGCAACTTTGCACGGGCTGAGCTGAGAGGGGCTTTAAATAGAGAGAGGGGGGAAATGAGTATGCCCGATGCAAGTCCAAGAGGGAGACCCTCGAGGAGATACATGCTAGGGGCTTTGAACTCTCGGAAGAGATAAAGCAGGACGAGGCGGACGCGACCGATGCTAGATTTTTTGTCTCTTGAGCTGATACTGATACATGAAGGCCGCCGTGGTAGCTAGTCCGAGGGGCCTTTAAGGGAGCTGGTCCCAAGAGTAGAATAAATTTTTTGCTTTGTTGTTTGCATAAGACTCATGTGGGAGAATTTGTAAATATGTATTTGTAATACATACATATATATATATATAAAATATTCTTTGATATGATTTGCATGTTGGTAGTTGGTCCGACGAATTGGATTTTGAGATTATAAATTGGCCTTGAGGTGCTTTTTGTCGGTATGACCTGTAGCTGGTGATGCGAGACTAAAATGCATAGTTTCCCATGTGATATACCATACATTTGAGGTGCTTTAATGATACAAATACACTTGTTATGTGCTTAATAGAGTTTATTTTATGTGTAGGTGAATTGGAGATGGAAACGTAGCTAAAGGGATGCAAATACGTCGAAAATACGCAGAAGGAGACACCCGAGCGATAGCCGGGCATTTGCCCCCTAAAGCCTGACCCTACCTGGCGTTAGGGGGCGTTTACCCCATAAGGCCAGGCAGCCCCTGGCGTTAGGAGGACATTAGGGCTCAAACGTTAGGCCTGCCCTTGCCTTAGGGGTGCGTTCGAGCCCAAACGCCCGGGGTCCCCAGTTTCGGCCAAATCCGAGTTTTGACAAGTTAAGTGTTTCCCAGTTGAAATAGAAGTCTCCCACAAGGTTAGGGTTCGCCCTAAACATATAAATAGACACCAAAAAACACAACTTAAGAAGGACGGAAGAAAATAGAAGAGATACGGACGTCAAAACATCGATTTGTACAGATTTTCTTCATTACTTTGTAGTTTAATTATGCAAGTTCTTTTAGATTTGATTCTTATGAACATTTTTAGCTAATTTCTTGTGAAACCCGTTGGGGAATAAACTTATTGTGATATTAACATAGTTTTGAATCGTTGATTAATATCTATTTGTTCAACTACGTTCTTGTTGTAGTTAATTGAATGGCCATCAATTAGCTGTGCCTATTTATTATGTATATACTTAAGAGAGAGTGCATATTTAGGTAGTTGTTTGAACAACATCACTCCCAGAGTATAGACGAAAGTCATAACCGAGGGTTTAGAGGTTGGATTAGAGATAACGATACTTCGGGTGCAATCTAAGTGAACTGTAATGCAATCTAGCTAGCGTAACTTGAGAGAGTGCGTCTAGTAAATTATCATAATTACTTGAGAGAGATTTATGGTAGATAGAGTGTTCATGATTGATAGAGATAACTAATCAAGCTATACGAAGTATCCGAGAAGTAAGTTCACCAGCGGGGGAAACCATAACCTTAGATTTTTATTACAATTGTTTATACCTTAGCATAGTTAATCTTTAGTTTTAATCTTTAGTATTAGTAATTTAAATAACATCAGGTGACAGCTGAGTAGTATTTTAACAGCTTGCTTGATACGTCAATTCCCTGTGGGATCGACTCTGGGCATAATACCCCAGGATTATATTTGCAACGCCCGCTTAGTCTTCTACAAGACATAGTTGAGCGTGATCAAATTTTGGCGCCGTTGCCGGGGAATTAACGGTATTATCAAGTGTAGCTGTAATTGTACATATTATTAGGTTTCAAGTTGAATTTTTTTTTTAGTATTTGATTTTTATTTTCTTTATTTTAGTTTTATTTGTTAAAACATGGCATCATGGAATTATGAGAGTTTGGATGTTGGTAATTCTACTTTTGATCCTCATTATGCATATTATGGAGGAAACCACCCAGAGCAAAATTATCAAAATCTTCCCGAGAGCGAGTTATGTGCACCAACTCAATCTTATGTGTGGAATGAGTGTGATATGTGTGGTGGTCAAAATGGTCACTTTCAGGGTTGTGCTTAAATTTCTTATCTTCCCCCAACCTCGTACTTTGATGGTTCTTCTTTTTCTTGTGAAGTTAATAGATACAAAGAACTCAGTGATGATGACCTGAAAAGGCTCGAGGATATGATGAAGTGCATTCTGGAACAACGGGAGGAGTTACAACTGCGGGTACAAAGGCAAGATGAAACTATTTGCAAATTGGAGGCTCAAACGAGTCAACTAGTTGAAGCTTTTAACGCTCACTATGCCAATATTATAGATAGTAGCCAGGAGCAGTGTACATCAGAAATGAGAATTGAGGTGCCAATGGAGATGTCCAAAGTAGAAACCCATCACTCCAACCAATTAGAATTTGAGGATGCCGATGTTGAAGTAGTAATACTAGAGTCAATCAGGGGCGTTGAGGATACAACTTTAATCGACTCTAATGTGATGGTTGTTGAGGTGTTGAAAGTCCTGCAGTTCATGTGTTTGAGCGCATTGGTCCTCACTAGAAAATTTTTTCCACATTGTGCTTGGATGAAGATATGGAAATAGAGTCATCTGAGCCGATTGAGGAGTCAAGGAATGAGGAACAGGATACTTACATTCTGGAATTTTTCGTTCCAGAAAGACAGGATTACATACCTCATCTAAAATCCAAGAAGTATAAAATAATACAATGGTTNAATGCAACAGCAAATTAGATGGTTGGAACTAAATGTGACGTACCCACATAAAGTACCAGTCCTGGGAGAAGTCTGAGTAACCCATGAGATTCTAGTGCTTCGGCCTTTGGCCTACCAGGGAGTTTCTTTTTACCCTCTTGTATGCATAGGTGCGCATTGGGGCCAATGCACAATTTTAAGTGTGGGGTGAGGAGATTGTCTGGTTACTTTCTGTGCTATTTTAGTTGTATTAGATTAATGGACTCTTCCTGACGATGGATCTCCTAGACAGTTTTCTTGAGGGAAGTAAGTCTAAAAGAAAAACACAAAAAAGTTTTTTGTTTAGGTAGTGTAGTAATTCCCCCTTGGTTTTTCTTTGAACCACGGTTCTTTTCCAAGGGTTTTTAATTGAACCGGGTGTAGGTAGTTTTTAATTTTTAGGATTAGAAATCATATGGTTAAGGGCGTAATAGAAGTAATATCTCGAAACGTGCTAATGCCTTGAGAATAGTCAATACTTTGGTTGTGACGCTTAGGCTCAATTTTTGACTCTAG